>JAQGCB010001745.1:0-13400 GCA_034698835.1 Protaphorura tricampata
GCGCATGCGTTGCTTGTGTTTATTTTCGGTATGTTACAGAAACCTGTGCACCCCCTTTGCAGGAAAATTGGTGCAGGCAAATTGGTGGTGTGTGATGGCCTTTAACTCCTAGAGAGTGGCTCCTTGGCTCCTCTACTCTGGTGGCGCTGACTCGTGTGTCTCCCATAATCCTTCTCCCACCCCAAATCAGCCTGTCTCCCGACTCTTTTTCACAGAAAATGCTCCAACCGGACGAGGAACAATTCTACACGGACTCTGTGCGAAATGGAATGGCAATTTTCTTATAACATGTACTGTACTGTGTAATGCTAATGCATGTATGTGATCCAAAAGAGTGCACGGGAGAGAATATGAATGTGCGAAGGAACTTCATCACACTTCACACACTAGTGGCTCGTTGAAATTATAACTAGAAACGGTACGGTACGGTACCATGTGTGTGGTAAATGTGGTAATTCTGGTAATACGATGCAATTCTGGGGAAAATGTGCAAATCAGAAAATCAGATCATCATCATTGGGTTTATTGACATAACCCGAGGTCCAATCGACAATTTCTAAATACAACCATTTTATATTGAAGAGAAGGTAGTTTACATATACTTCCTCTTCTGGTATAAATCTTTCAGAGCCACACTGACACTGGGTAAAATTGGTACAAAATTGCAGGAAAATAAATGAGCTCGTGTAAGGTGTCATGATATATTATATTTGTATGGGATTGTAAAACCGTCTTCCTGATTTTTAAACAATTAAATACCACTATCCAATAACTTTTTGTACTCAACACTCATCTATTCCGTTTGGAAATCCATTTACTAGTAGGACTTGCAGTTGCAGATAGTTATACGGGACAGTTACACATTGTTGCACTCCGTATTAATATGGCTATATTCTTTTTGTTCTCTGAATGTGTCCATGGTCGCGTCCAATAAGTATATCTCTTCGTTTATACATGACCATGGTTTAATTAGTAGTTTAAGATTCAGTCATTATACTAGGTTTATTTCTCACATTTCCACACATTTAATGTATACCACAAAATTCTGGCACAATAAAATCACTCGTAAATAAACCTGGTTGTTTCATTAAAGAAAACTAATGAGTGCACACGCTAGTGTGCAAAAAAAAGAACCAATAATACTACGAACACCTCAATTTTTTAATGAGGTGAAAGTTAGATTCAGTTTTCGGCCTGCGCGATGGCAATCGGAGTGATGGTTAAGTTAACAAAGAGTACGTTAGATTTTTAGTTCCATTGCCACTTGCGATTTACCATCAGGCTAAGTCTTGAAAAGCATTTGCCCTTCTCGTGGTGAAAGGCTTATGGTGATTTCTGGTTCCAGCGTCTGTGCGTGTCCAACGCTAAGTCTTCCATTCAATGTCGAACCTCGTCTCAAGTTTTTCTAGTCAGTCAACTCTGAGCCGAAACCGAAACTAGAATTCACTGTATTTTTTTCTGTTTACGTACGTAAAAACTAACCTACATCTACAGTGTACAGTAAAGATCCCTATCCAAAAATATCTCTGAATATAAATATTTATAATTGCGAGTTTTGACATTAAGTCCGATTTCCAGATATTCGATTTTCCGATTAATTTTACCCTTGTTCACTTTTGAGACCCAGAATTACTTGTGTACGAGAATTCAGGGATTTTGAACAACATTTTGAGCTGAACTGTTTTTATGTGATTTCTGAGATCTGATGTTGAGAAATGCCTCACTAATTCCTGAATTTGAAGAAAAAATGAAGAATATAAAAAATTCAAACAATAGTATACAAATAAAACTCAATGTTTCAACTGCTTCAAAATAGTAGTTCTTAATTCCTTGACACAAACAAGTGTTTTAAATAGTTATTAAGTGCAAATACAGTTTTACAAGTGGTTAACAATGGCATCATCAGCTGAAGACTGTAAGTCCCTTCTTCTGTCTTGTTTTATCGTTGTTCTCAGTGATAAGGTGCATTTTTATAGCATTGGCGAAACTTATACTTTTTACCAACATGGTGTCAGTAAACCAGAAATGCTCAATTTAAACTAAACTAATACTAATATATTTAGCCATGGCTTACATTCATAAGCATGTTTTTTTAAATCTGAAAATTATTTTGTACGTTACTTGGAATGTAACGTCAACTTTCCTCCCCGAATTTAGAGAACTGTAATTTTTAACTCGTTGATATGAATTTACGTCAGAATACACAAAAGTATGATCACAAAGTGCGTCAAAGTTCGCACGTGTAAAGTTGCGATTCGGGAAGTGGCACTCAAATTAATCCCAAGACGAGTGTAATAAGGAACATTATCGAATAATATTGTACTGGTTGCCGTGCGATAGAAGAAATTCAATCCCTTCCATTAGTACAGATTTATGGTTTTATGATGTCGCATGACGGCGGCATCCAATTCCTTATGCTTAGCAACATTTCCCACGATGAGACTACTTTGTCAAAGACTTTCTTTTCTTGTCAAAAAGATCGGAGTGTCCGAATGTTTTGTGGATTATTCTTGTCAGGATTCACAGAATTTTAAGCTGACATCGGAAGTTCAACGTAGTTGTAGTAAAAAATAAACATGAAAAGTCGATGTACACGTCCATACCGTAATGTTTCACTTTTATATGTGAAATGATTGAAATAGTCGAGTTTTCAGTTGCATTTTTCTAAGCACATTTCCTTAAGTATTAGACGTATGCAATTCCGCTTGGGAATAATTTGTTCTTGCGTGCGATGTTTAGTAACTAAAAGCTTGGAAGTTCATTGTTTGGGTGATTTAATAACTCGTTTATAGTGAGAGTTTATATTGAGGAACTGTAAACATCTTCCAAAACTTATAAAAATGTCTAGTTTCACTTTCACCGTATTCTGGCCTTGCAAAAATGACCGAGATTTTTCAATAGAACTCTTTCAAGACCCTAATCGCCGAATGGCAGCAAATAAATGAGAGCGAATTCCGAGCTCAGTCTAATCGGAGTCTATTAGCGATCAGAGATGAGATGGATGAGAGCGATTATAGTGTGTAAGAAACTGACAAGGAACAAGTACTTTGCGAGCCACAAACTTTGAAGTGTAAAATAAACTTACACAGCATTGATAAATGTACTCTAATTATGTACCGCGTCCGGAATAATCTGATTGTAACGGTATAAAATTTTAAACTACTGTCGCTACAAAATAAAAGCAAGAATTATATTGAAAAATCGGTGAAGAGTTGGCCGAGTGAAAGTCATATCCAAAGCTACAATTCAGGACAAACTGTGACAATGCTTGAACTTGAACGCATACCATACCTGGCCGAGGGATCGAACCCTAATATAGGCAGAAATGGTGGAAGTGGAAGTTGTATTTGAGGCAATAAGAGCCAACGTTGAAGAAATTAGTCGTATAAAAGGAACACTGCACATATACTTTGAGGAAAAAAGGATTCGGACGTAAATATAAGCCCTTTGTGTGACCTAATTGATGTAATCATATAAGTGCAATTCAGTGATGATACAGAAATTACGAACACGAGGAAGGTTGAGTCCTTGACGGTACATTCTGTTTCGGTCTCGTTCTTCAAATTCAATGAGAAGCCGTTGATGAGTCCTCTCGGTTGAACAAATCAAGCAAAAACTATTCACAATCGCAATTTGCAGACGTATAACAATAAGACAAATGAAATTAACCCTTTAGTTTTACTATTCGAAAAGCTGAAAAATAAATTTATTTGCGTTATTAGTTTTGAGTAAACACACTAGCTCTTTAAAGTATTGATGTACCTATTTAGTCTGAAGCTCTGGATTATAGGTGTACACTGATTTTTGAATACTTGAAAGTTCGAGAAAAAGTCGGCGATGTAGTAGGAAATATGAAATGCTTTATTGAGGTGTATTTGCAACACAGTAGCGAGGTTGTAATAATACGAGATACTTATGAATATTTAATATAAAGTACACAATATCCGTGATCGTTTCTTATTTACCAATACTTGTTAGTTCTGAATACTATTCTTGCATTTATTGATCACTTTCTCTTTGGCTGTACGAGTTCATATACCGTATTTCCTCTAATAGAAGCCGGGCTTCTATTTTGATGTCAAAGGGTACTGCTTTCCCATGCTTTCTCCATAAGCGTAACGGTGAAAGTAGCGTATATTGGAGGCAGGCTTCTATTAGAGGAAATACGGTAAATTGGATATAACTCGTATTCCTTTGATCTTCCTTCTTTCTCACAAGACTATAAAATATTAACGATAAATTACCAATGAGGATATCACGTTTACTAATATTAAATGTAGGTATTAAAATTGAAAAAAATGTCAATAAGGATTGAGCTAGTTTAAGCATATTTTTCTTCTTAACATTATTTTCCATCCAAGCTTTCAAATTATCTTTTAATTATCCTTACAAAGTTAAAAGTAATGAGTGTTCAAAGCTTTTTCAAGAGCAATACAGAAGAATGATCGTCCAGCGAATTTAATGTAATACCGTTTTAATATGATCTTATAGGAAATTTCATTTCACTTTGTGGAGAAAGTAACGTGAAAGTGGTAAAGTGTTTTCGCTGTGATAAAATCGACGTGCTCATTTCCAGAAGAAAAATTATCTTTTACATGAACATTCTGCGCGAGACGCTAGGACACATTTTCATACAAATAAATTCGCCAAGTCTTAAAAAAGTAGGGACGTGGTTCAAAGTAAAAATTTTGGAAGTTCAATCTCGGAAACTACTGTCGACCAATTTTTTTCTGCACTTGGTAATACATGCAAAGAGAAAGTTAACTTTCACCAATATACTATTAAATTCAATGAAAAAATTATAATTATAAAAATAATTCAGTGCAAATCGTTACTTTTCTCTAAACAAACTGTTGGTTTCTCTTATGATGCCAAATTTATTGATAAAAATATGTCTCTTCTTCTGTTTCGCATTTGTTTCATATTTCTAGCCGTTTTGATCCCATAACACTGCGTGGGTGTCGAATGAGTATTGTATCGACCAAAATAGAATCCAACAAATCTTGTTGTGTTTGCTTCTCTTGAATGTCAGTCTGCTATAGATTAAATTCTGAGATTTCCAAACAGAGCCACGACCTATGGGACGGTATAATATAATAACTCCGCATTACACAGAACGACACAACGCAATTCAATAACATTCAATTTATTATCCCAGATGATTTGACCATTGTTCCGTTTGACTCTAGACGCAGACACAGATTACGTTTGTATGAGTTTGGCGAACCCCGTTTTCCAATGAACTGTAATAATATTAGATCATTGTATTATGTTTTCCGTTTAATTTGATATCAGACAATGACAACACTCCGGGTACAGCTCCCAGGCCTCTTAATTTGAACATGACAGCAGAAGTAACAAAAGTTGAGCTTTCATGGGATGATGCCACATGGATCCTCACATCTTCTTTCATCATTTTTACAATGCAAACAGGTGGGTTATTTCTTTGTGACCAATAATTTGACTGACACTTTCTTAATATGAAATGATATCACAAAATCGATAAATCCATTGTTAAAAAAGTGTCGACACGTCAGTGCTAGCAGCAAATGGATACAAATTAAATGAAAATATTTTTTCCAGGTTTTGGTCTCTTGGAATCCGGTTGTGTATCACTGAAAAATGAAGTAAATATTATTCATTATATAAAAGATAATGAAAATATAATGAGTAAATATGGATTGCGAATTAATTTAAAAAAATTTAAATAGGTAAATATTATGATGAAGAACGTAGTTGACGTAGTTTTTGGAGGATTAACGTATTGGCTATTTGGCTATGGACTCACTTTCGGAACTATGTACTCCAACCCTTTCATTGCATTCGGATCTTTTGCTGTGGATGCAGAAATTGATGACATGGGGACATTATTTTCAACATTTCTTTTTCAGTTGTCTTTTGCTACTACAGCTACAACGATTGTTTCGGGGGCAATGGCTGAAAGGTAACGAAATGTTCACTCAACTGTAAAGCATCTAGTGAAAATTCATGATTTAGTATTATATAAATGTAGTACAGCGCTCCACAAGGAACCCGTTTCACATGTATACGGATGTCGCACCATTACAATTTTGGTGAAAGTTTTACACCAATAAAATAGAGTATGTGCAAATAAATATTGCATATGTTCCAATACCCCGATCATGTTATGTACGTGTAAATGTAAACCATGAACTCCGAAAAGTCCTTTAGACGTCATGCTGGTCTCATCATGCTCGTAATTAACCCAAAAACCGATAAATCCTTCTTGTTTACACAAGTTTGCTCATTAATACTCCCTATGAGTATATTAGCCTTGAATCTAGTTCCGATATCACAAAAATACCAAAGAATTAGGTCACCAAATGCTGAAAGACGCAGTTCTTGAGTTCAGAGCCTCGTCCAACACATTTTAATTTAAGTTGCACACAAAACCCAGAGAGAACTGAAGCCACAAAATTCCACACACGTCATTCTTTCAGATAAGATTTTCTCATGAAAATCTAGTACTGGTTGATGGTGTACGGTTTCATTGTTTCATACGTGCACTGCCTGAACTGCATTAGCCACGCGGAACGATGCAGATAAATCATTGTCAACCAACCAAACGAGTATCAAAATTCGAGGAGATGCTTCCGTACAAAAATATTATAGACGTCATTATGTTAGTTACGTCGCAGTACACGTGTAAGATTCACAAGGAGACATTTTTATGTATCAACCAGATTGACTCAAAATCTAATTAGTGATTGCAATCCGACAAGTGTCGTTCAACCGCTAATTCAGAATCAACATCTAATTTTGTAGCCATGTGTTCCTGGCGTGTATTCCTAGTATATTTCTGAGATGTCTGTCCCAAATTAGGTTTTCCTTTGAAATGGTTTCCTTGTGAGTACTATATTTATGGCATTGCGATGACAGGCCACAGTGTTGAATTCTGGATTTTTCGCAAGAGTTCCCATTACTGTGATTTAACTTTTTCCACTCTATTACTTCATGGTAGAGAATAAAATGTGTATCATATTTTGTATATCATGTCTCCAAAAATACACTGAAGCATAGAATACGTGCCATTTTAGTAGTTTAGTTTATCTATAACCCACATTCATACATTGTCAGACCATTGGAGTTTATAGCAATCATTGGATTTTGCCAAAAAGGTTGTTCACGACATCATGTTCTAGCTCGATCTGTACGGTAAAACGAACAGACAGAGAATATGGATAAAATAGTGTATCATTGTCTTCCAATTTGTAAGTAAAAGTCCTACACCGTCTACCCAATACGAAAGAAAGTCTCGGATAAATTAATGAAATCAGTTATTAAGTTCGACATTGTGGAATGCACTAAAACTGTTCCAAACTAGCACATTCTCTATAAAAAAATGAATAATATTTTCTAGCACATGGCAAGGTCAATACTTGCATAAATTTTTGAGAACGCCGACTCTGTTAGTTACAAATGAATCGGATTTCCATTGCAATGTTGAGAAAGACAATGTGAGAGAAAGCTGAAAGCTTTTACGATTAGTAAATGAACTTATGCTATGGTTGAATTGAAATGTTGAAAACGGGAGTGATTAAGACATTTACTAATTTTACTCAACTTTTGGAGCAAAACTCAATTATTACAATCTTCAAGGTTTTCCACTCATTCAGCTTACTGATTTCCATTCTGGGTATTCGCGAGAGCTCGTGCAGAAAAGATGCCAATCTCTATTCAAGTGTAGTGTAACTACCCATATATTTCTCGGCACCCGTTATAAAAATTCAATTAATTCTCTGCCTCGCCTACAAATTCTTGGTTGTGTAACGTAGCATACGTTGAGAGTAAAACTTGTCAATTCATGACAGACGATTTCCAGGAACTTCAAACTCAAGCTCTGACTGAACACGGGTAGCCAAACCCCGAAAAAATTTGCAAGAGCTAATGGCATTGGAAATTTAAATTCTTCGGTATAAGTAGCATATGGTGTCGGCATATTATTATACGTATTTCCTGTGAAATGTAAACTTCAACTGTGCACTTCTCCTTCTCCTTAGACGAGACGACCATGTCATAAACGCATTTTGTTAATGAAATGTACATAAAACAAGTGTAACGTTGAGTTAGAACAGCCAGTCCTTCGTAAAATAGATGTAGATTGAAATGTGCATTTAGTTAATTTGAGATGGTGGGGCTTAACTGCTTTTGCAGATAGTTTCCTCAAAGAGCTTAGAAATTTAGAAATTTTTGTCTTCTATTCGCGTAAGCTCTGAGACTGATGATGAGTGAATCTGAAACAAAATGAAATGAACTTCTCAACAGGTGCAATTTCCGAGCTTATTGTGTTTTCTCACTCCTGAACACAATTGTGTATTGCGTTCCGGCCGGGTGGATATGGGGTGATCATGGATTTTTGAAACATTTGGGGGCAGTGGATATTGGAGGATCCGGAGCTGTACATTTAATCGGCGGAGCCTCAGGTGAGTTATAACAATCTTTTAATTACATTCACAATTCTTAGGAGAATTGCTCAACTTTAGCTTTGTAGTAGTGTAAGCCGGGGTAAATGGTTCTGAACTACCCTGTATGAACATACGCACACGAGTACGGCAGGGCACAATGTCCTCTAATTATTCAACATCGTAGAACGATTGAGTCGGAAGTTTCCAAAATTAAACTTTTGTGGGAAAGAGAAAGCGGAATAGTGAAAGTATTTTGATTTGATTTTGGTCGGAGAGAATTACTTTTGTTTTCAAGGAAGACTTGAAACAATGGAGACGAGATTTTTATATGAAAGAATGAAACGTGCTTAGGGGGAGTGCGTCGTAGAAAAAAAAGGAAAGAATTCATCCACATAAGTTTCACACTTCCACATTTACTGTAGTTTACTGGTTGGGATGTAAACAAAGGACTGTACGTACGAGTACTCTGAAATCTCACCATCTGTGCGCTTTCCCTCAATTGTATTTCCTCATGATACGAATCCTTATGACTCACTGACTACAGAAATACAGAGTAGATCACAATATCACAAAACATTTGTGAGCTGAAGCCAAAACTAATCTTCAGTTATTCTAGTCCATGAAACCAATTCATCCACACATGATTAGGTTGACCGGAAATTAAAGCCTCGTGTCGTGTGCGTCAGGATGTATGTCACTCTTTTCACGTACGCCGTTAAAATTTCTGCCATGTTGCTGTTGCTGGGAACCAAACATGAGTCTAGCGGTGGAGTCAAAAGAAAAAAACAAGTTCAATTAACTAATTACCATTCATTTCAGATTTTTTTAGTGAATTTTCCAATTAGCAAAATTATTCGAAATGAAAATCAGTACAGTGCTACTCGGAGAATTTCCTTACTTGATTCGTGTAATTGCTATTGAAAAAGTTCATGATTTCATTGATTTTTGTAGCAATGGAACTTTCTATAATCATTCATATGCCGCTTTCTCACCTCATGAGATGAAAGCACTCCATTGTTCGAGTGAACACTTGTCTTTTGTATTCAGAATAACAGTTACTATTTTACCGTAGTCGTAGTTCTACCCGTCTTTACAGTTTTTAGGAACTCCCGACTGTGACTACGAATGTAAAATGTAACTGCGTTGACGCTAATTTTCTCCAGGTTCTTGTATGCAATGATTGATTGAAATTCGATGCTGAGCAACGGATTAAGCTCAACTTTGTCTTTTCACTTTTCAAAGAGTTTGCTGACATTGAGTTCCTAATTTCTAGTGCCTAGACTCTTAATTGACTTTTATTATTTTGCTAGCATCGCACTTTCCGAACAATGCGTAGAATATCATTAACAAAATTTCACTATACCTTAAAGTGAAAGTCTGCTCGTGAATTTCGCGTGGGTGTGTCTCATACAAATGAAAGCAACTCGTGATTGCTCTCAAGTTGTGATTTTTGTATATATTTATATGAACGTAGCAATGACCGTACAGATTCCTATTTTTTATTGTACCATGAAGTTTTTGATACAAGCTACTCTAGCGTGACGTCAACTTATCCGTTAGAATTCGATTGTTACAAGAGTTCAGAGCTAGTAGTACCCACTAACTTTCTTTTGGGAGTTTTGTATGGCATTCACCACAGTTGATTTGGGTTTTGGGTTGCAACTTTAAGAACTTTATTCATAAAAGGTTGGAATCTTTCATTTTAATTCCAAAGAGCTAGAGCTAGGAGAACTCATAAGAGAAGCCGCGTTTAAACAAATTTTGAGTTCACATTGTCACAGTGGGAAGAATTAATGGATTATGTGAATTCTACTTCCCGTCAACTTTTGTTTTATCCTATTCGAACCGAGAATTGCTAAACTGTAGATTGGAAGAAAATATCAGACTTTCAAATAAAGTTCTTCATTTTCAAACACTCCTACTGCTAGTTCCGGGAGAACTGTATATGATTGCATAGCTCAGCAGATGACATTTAGAATTCCCCACAAAATGTACATCCTGGGATAGTTCGGAGGACAAATCATATCAGCACCAGGATATTATGGCGTCATTGTCATCCTTTGTTGAACCTTAACTCTCCCAATCTCATTTGCATATGTTCAAGAGATTTTTTTATTTGACGACGCAATTACTGCGGACGTCAATCCATTGAAGCTTAATTGACCAAGGATCTCTGTCTCTCTTGCACAGGAAAAGATTTACTAATAGACTGGAGACAAAATTTACTTTAGGACAAAAAAAAAAGATGGATGATGCTACAAAGTAAATCTGTCTGGATTTTCAGTGTAGGGAAAGTATCTATGGAGAAAGTAAAGTGAGAGTCGGTTGTTTTTATGTGTCTAGCATTTGTAGCTGCTTGGATGTTGGGGCCACGGTTGGGCAGATATGACCACGGAACGGAGCCCCTTCCTATGGGCAGCCCTACCAACGCATTGCTTGGACTATTCATGTTATGGTGGGGATGGTTGGCTTTTAGTTCCGGAAGGTATGTCAAAATCGGAGTTTTTATGACATTTTTACTTAACTGTATGCATTAGTATGCAATTTGTTATCAAGTGTTGCATTACGTTAGTAAGGATATCGGAGTCCGAGCATATAAGGATATATCTGATGAAGATTTCTCAAAATAACCGTCTAAGCTAAATGTAGCTGAACATGTGCATTAGAACTACTGATGGAAGCAATTTTGCCGGTCTATAAGGGAGTCGTATATTGTTAGACAATCCACTTACGTCAAAAGAAAGGAAGATTCCGTAGGTAATATGCCAGTCTCAATAGATTTTCATGAAATTAGAATTTCATTTTTAATCATTGTCTTGATAGAGTTAAAAATTGTGTGCAATAGAAAATTCTTTTACCTAATTACTTGGAGCCCTGTTTTGTGGGATGTTCTAACTTGATTTTCCGGTATGCTACACTACGAAATCCAAATATCTTATTCCGAAAATCAGGAAATAACTTTATGTTTACTTTCTACATCAACGCTTGCATTTCGTAAATAGGATATTGCAGAGTGGTAGAATCCAAGAAGGCGAAAAGTAGGTGGTTGCACTATTAAACGGAGTTCCTATAATACTGGCCTGGACAAATGAAGACTTGCTTAGAAAGTTTGCTCTCATTTTTTAAGAAAAAAAATTACATTACTCTGACATTGATCGAACGAAGGAACTCGAATCACTTCAATTCGTTTTAACGTTTACTCTATATTACATTGAATCAAACTCCTCGATATTCTTAAACTAATCCGACAGAGTTCTTAAGCAGAATTACCAACTGTGCATGAAACTATTTGTTAATTTGTCCAATGAATATTTGACATCGAATTTGGCACAAAGTACTACAAAGAAAATGTAGCTACGAATAGGCACGTAAGGTATTAAGCTATGGACTATGGATTACACGATCTCGAGTATATCTCAGAACTCAACTCACAGAATCAATCCTCACAGTCAAAGGATTCAATTTTCTTTGAAGGGATTAAAAATCTCGCTCCACTTTCTCACGCTTTTGTCAAAATAATGAATTTGCATTCCGGAAATCCAACTCGAGTTCGAGTCTCGTAGTTGTTTACGTGAGGGAATTGGTTTTCTCAGAAATTCTCCTTCCAAACCGACTTAAGCCTATGTACATGCATTATTAATTCAAAAATCTAGACTTCATCAAACGGTAATTGAAATCGGTATACACTTGTACTACTCAGTACTTGATGTTATAAATTGCAAATGTCGTGCCTACTTTTGAAATGTAGGTCAACATTTATAAAATGATCTGTATAATTAATCAGACACATATTTACGAAGAATGTGTAGAGGCGTTTGGAAAATACACCATAATTTTTTGAGACATGCACGAGTTTTAATGTTCTAATCTAACAATAAGATCTCAGTCGATTTTCTGGGGTTTTTTAGTTTTGAAATAATTGGATAAAAATGTTAAAAACAGTCCTCTAGTTTTGAATGGCTAAAAAGTAGTTGAGACTAAAAGACTTGACTCTGTTGCTAACGAGTGAGACCTTTTGATCTAAACGTATTAATTAATAATTTGGTTTTGTTAGTGTTTTCGGAGTGAGCAATGACAAATGGAAGTTCTCTGCTCGTGCGGCTGTCTCTACAATCAATGCATCTTTTGGTGGTGGAATCGTGGGACTCGTCTACTCGTTTGTTAGAACCAAAGGGAAATTTGACATTTTAGACCTAATTAGTGGTGTTCTCGGATCCTTGGTTGCGGTAACAGGTACATTTCACTTTCACTCTTGGGTAGAGCCAATTAGTAAAAAGGTTTATCATAAAGTATCGCTTTCACATGTAAAAAAAACTTCGATCATACTAGAACGCACGAAAATGTTTTGAAACCAGGTGGCTGTGCGTTGTACCGACCATGGGAAGCAGTTTTGGTTGGATTAATTGGCGGTGCGGCTGCTTGTTTTGGAATTCCATTTTTCGATTGGCTCAGAATAGATGACCCCGTTGGAGCAACATCAGTCCATGGTATTACTGACTAAACAAAATCAGAATCTCAATGTTTGCGAAAATATTTATTTGCTTTGGAATTGAAAATCTGTAGGTCTAGCGGCTTTATGGGGTGTTGTTGCCATTGGACTTTTTGCTGACGGTGAAAGAATTTTAAGTCTCAGCAAAGGAAGATCAGGGCTGTTGAAGGGTAAATTTATTTTTGCTTGTTTGTTAATGTTTTTTCGAATTATACATGGATCTTCTATTTCCGCTCTGAAAATTCAAGGGTTGGTGAAAGTACAATAGAAAGAGAAAGGACATGTTTCGCTACTGCAGGTCGAGTCTTTTTTAATCCGATCACTCCGCTGTTTTCTGTTCTTTGACAGGAAATGAAATCGTAGACTATTGTTGTATTCTAAGCAAGCGGAAACGCGAAAAAATACAGAGCAAGGCAAGTTGCGTTTAGTTTGAGCTAAGCTGGTTGTGTTTATACCACTGTATTGTTCTTTGAACATAATTGTGG
>JAQGCB010001746.1:0-13397 GCA_034698835.1 Protaphorura tricampata
TCCTTTTCGTCGCTGTCGTCAATGCAGTCTAAAATTTCATTAATTGATTGATTAAATCGTCCAAATAATAAAAGTATTTGTATTTTTTTTAAATGTAATTGCGTTGAAAAAATATATTTGCATTTAATCCATTCACAAAAACTGACCATTGTATCCATCACATCGTAAACTGGAGTTGATGCATCCTTTATTAGCACATTGAAACTCTCCTGTCGGGCATCCCAATTTTCCAATGCACATGGCATCAATTTCGTCTGACCCTGAAAAAAGATCCAAATTTTTAACACAATTATTATACAAGCTGAGATTCTTGTCCACGATAAATAATTAAATCCAAATACCATCCATGCAGTCAGAAATTCTATCACAAGCTTTTGAGTACGGAATGCATATATTGTTGCGGCACCTTTGGATGTAAAAACAACATGTTAATTTAATGAATAGGAAAATTCAACTGTACCACGAGTAATTCCCTTACCGAAATCGTCCAGGTAAACATGCGTGTTTTGCGCATAACTGAGGGTCTTCGTCGGATCCTGAAAAAATTCCAAATGTTTATCACAGTTATTCTGAAAACTAAAACTCTTGGACACAATCTACGATTAAATACCATCACTGCAATCTTTAGAAAAATCAAGTTGTATTATAAGAATTACCCTCTGAGCAATCTTTTTCTCCGTCACCTATAATTTAATTACAGTCAATTAATTAATTGGTTAAATGTGTGCTAACAATGATTTTTCTGTTCCATTCAATTATTATTATGGACTCACATTGCCAAGCTATTTGTGAAATGCATTCACCATTTGAGCACATAAATTGATCCGCATGGCAAACTTGTTTTGAACAGTTGAATTCGTCTGACCTACATTTTTTAAGATATTAAGTTTATTGATTGAGCTGTACGGAGTTGATGACTTTAGAATTAGTATCGGTACCGTACCCGTCGAGGCAGTCCAAATCTCCATCCTTTTTGTGTGGATTAAGTCCAAGAATTAATCAACAAATTTCATTAAAGTTATGCATTTGTAGAACATTATATTTCATACCAAAAATGACAGTTTAGAACCCGGTTTCCCTTAAAACCCTGGGCCTGTACTAATGTAAACAATCGGGTTCTTTCTCCAGCTTTCACCATTGACTCTTAAGAAGAAAGTGGTGAAAGTTGGTGCCCTGTGTCCCCAACCGGAATGAGTACAAGCCCGGGGTTTTAGTCAGTCATACATGGTATATAAAATCCAACTTACACATTTCCACCCACTAGAACAAAATATATTACGAAAAATTAGTTTTCAAATATGACGGTCCTTCTTTACATTTAAGCATATCCGGCTAACTAACTTGGCAATGCAGAATTGCGGATTGGTACATGTAAACTCTTGTGAACTGCAAGTGGAATTACATCCAAACTCGTCGGAATGATCTTTACAAAAAAAATAAAGTCATAATTTTAGCCATTTAAGTTTTGGTTAACTGAATGAAAGCGTGTTTACGAACCTTCACAGTTATATTCTCCGTTACAACGATAGGATCCTACGTATTTTATAAATATAGTAGTTAGAGTAAATGTATTAAGTGTTTAGACCAGACATTAAACAACAAATTCTAACCTCTTATGCAGCGTCCATCCCCGCACCTAATTTCAGACTCACTGCAATTTCTTGGTTTGCAATCAAGTTCATCGGAATTGTCTATACAAAAAATATCATTACTATTAATAATAATGCATTAACAATAGTACATATTTGTACATAGTATCTTTCAAAAACCTAACCTACCTTCGCAATCGTTGTCGTAATCACCTGAATAGAATAAAACACGATATTAGTAATTGAAATCAAAACTCATAAATATATTTAATCAATTTATAAATTTCTTGGTTTCACTCTCACATTTCCAGCGTCCAGGTACACACCTTTAAAGAAAAAAAAACAATAATTTCTCTATACAAAGTTTTTTCATTTAGAATTTCTATAGATTGAAAGTGATGGAAATGGGAATTGTCCCCTTACTTGTTGTTTGCGCATCTAAAATAGGTTGGATCACATTGTTGAGCTTCCTGTTTCGAGCATTCCTCTGGTTCATCCTCACCTTGGGGGTAGAATATACATTTATTAGTGTCATGTCATCAACTATGTAGCTCACATAATAGAAAAATCAAGTTGTATTATAAGAATTACCCTCTGAGCAATCTCTTTCGCCATCGCATTTCCAGTGAATTGGAATGCATTTTCCGCTTATACATCTAATTCGAGAAATAATACAGAAATGTGAGACAAAAAAGGCTTTAATTTTCAAGTACTAGTTATGAAGAAACATTATAATACCTGAATTTTGAATCCTCACAAGTCCTTTGAGTACAATTTAATCCCTCGTCGCTGTTATCGGAGCAATCATTTTCGGTATCACCTTTAGAACAATTGTAAGAATTTGTGATGATTAACAACCCTTTCCTCCTGTCTGGAATGGATATTTTTGACCCAGTGTGTTTAAAAATGAGTTTCAACTTACAAACCCACTCAAGTTGCAAGCACTTTCCATTATTGCATTTGAACTGATTTTTAGGGCAAGTTTGTGGAAGACAACCAACTTCGTCTTGATGAAATTGACAGTCGGGAATACCGTCGCAGTGTTTATAGGAAGGGATGCAAACACTTTGAACCGATCCATTTCCTTCGCACTTAAATTGTGTGCTAAAACAAGTATGCTAGGAATATTCACAAATCAAAATCATTAGGTTTTGAACTTTAGGAGATCAAAACGCATTTTCTAACCAAAAGTAGAATTGTTTACCTTGTCACAGTTGAGCTCGTCGGTACCAGATTTGCAGTCAAACTTCCCTAAAAAAACATATGGCATCAATTTCGGCTGAGATTATCGATCTGGACAATGTTCGGAATAAAAAGTAGTGAAATTCAATTTACCATCGCACAACTGGGCAGGGTGAATGCAGTCACCACCGGCACATTGGTACTGCCCGGGTGTACATTTAAATTCAGGGCACTCTGGCGGCTCGTCGCTAATATATTATAAACACATCTTAGCATGTAATATGTAATAGTAACTTGTTTAACTGTGTTTAAATTCAAAATTACTCACGAATTATCTCCACAATCATCCTGATCATAAGTAAATAAAGTAAAAAGTAAAGAAGCTTATTTATTTTGAAATATTCTAATCAATTATAACTTTAGTTTACATTACCTGTTTGTCACATTTCCACCTAAAAATAAAACAATGAATCAGTTAATACTAATTTGATATAACGTTCAGATAAATAATTATAAAAATAAACGTACCATATTGGAATGCATTTGAATGTATTTTTGCACACAAATTGGGATGAAGTGCAGTTATGTTTACAACTCTTCCCATCTGGGGTCAGAATAAAATTCTCAGGGCATCGACAAACGTGGCCTCCTCCCGGTGTCAAAAGACATAAAGTTGGACAACCCCCATTGTTCTCACAAGGATTCACAAGCACTAAAAAATCAAATTCAACTATAGGAATGTAAACCTAATTAATACTAAACTGGAATGATATTGTTACCAGGAGGCTGACGGTCAGGATGATAAACCTTGACATCCATAGGTCGATGTATAGTTCTTGTCACGGTAGATTGATTTAAACCCGTGTACTTGTGACATTTTTCTACACTTTTTGTTTCCCAGTCACTCCAATATATCCAATCTTCAAAGACTGAGATTGCAAAGATATGGTGAACTTTTGCGGTCGGATTACCAACTGCTTCAAAAACAAACACCAATATAAAATAAGTCAGATAATAAAAATATGACGTCGCGAAATAAATATTGAATTTCGGACAAACCTCTACTGTGTACAATTTTTCTGTTTTGTCCATTTAAATCCGCCACCCCAATGTAGTCTTCTCGTGCTACTCAAACAAAATAAGTTCCTATGAAATTACCCCGGAACTCGGTCAACTAACTCTTGAAGCAGAAATTAGGTGAAATGTATAAATACCGTCAGCCCAAAAGATTTCATCCGTTTCATATGATATAGTTAATGCATTTGGCCATCCCAAATTATCCTGAACGATTTGTTTTACATTAGAACCGTCCATTCCGGCTTTTCCAATGTACGGATTTTCACCCCAGTCGGTCCAGTACATGTAACTAGTTCAACGCAAAGAGTATTGAACGTAATACTCATGAATTACATTTCCTTGTATAGTCTTACCCATGTTTTGGGTCAAGAGCAATGGCTCTAGGTTCTTGAAGTCCCTCGCTTATTAATACTTTCCTATATGTTCCATTTAATTTTGAAACCTCAATCGTGTCCGTCCCTAATTAAGCAAAAATATTTTGAAAATTGAAAGATTTATTATAAAAATAAAGATATTTTACGGTTTCTATCTTTTAATAAATTTTAAACCTTTGTCACACCAGTACAAATTCTTCCCAATCCAGCTGAAAAATTTAAAGGGAATCAATTAATGAACGCGGAAACAACAGAGGATTAAGCTATAGCTATAAAACTTACTCAACAGCTAATCCATCAGGGCTCTGTACTGTTATATGATGTAATGTCTGCGAAAAAAATGACTTTAATTACAGATCATGTTGAGTTGTCTCTTACTCGCAATCGCAGGGGCTTTCTAATGAGTCATATCTCGAGGCATGTGGCTAAAGCGTTTCAGCGCTCACTCAATTTCGGCCCGCATTTGCCGGAGACACCCTGTATTTTCTCTCCAGTGTGATATATTCGTGCTCATGCCGCTACTAGACATTCGCTAGGTCAAAGCCTTTGAATACTCAGAAACCGTGAAATTACTGACGAAGCGCGGAACTTGAGCCAGAGCTGTATCCGGGTTCCGGGTTCAAATTCTGGATGGTTGGTTTGGTTTGGTTTCTCTATTAACGTGATATTCCAAAGCATTCAAACATAACAAGTATGCGTATATGGTTGGAGTTGGCCGTCACATGGTGGTTTACCGGATATCCTACCCTACACTTGATTGCGTACAAACACCTCGCGATATCATTTAAGAATCCCGCAAATCCAGAATCAAATGATAAATGTGAATAGAAGGAAAATAAATATAACTAAAATATTCCGTATTTTGTAACCTGTTCGGGATTAGTTTCATTGCTGAAAATATTGCATAGTCGTTTGATACTGCTCCCGAATGCTGTTACATCGGACCAATAAATGCATGAATCTGCCAATTACAAAATATAATCAAATTGATTTCAATGAGTTTGAATTAGTGATTAGGATTTAACATATTTAAGAAAAAACGTCAAAGTCCATTGACGTCTAATTAAGCGTTTAAGTTGTTAAGCGTTAAGCAGACCTCCGTAGTCAAAATCCAAAGCCACTGCATTCGTCAAGTTCTGCGCCACAAGGACTTCCTGAAGTTCCAAATTTACTAATCGAATATAGTACTGATTTGAAAACATGAGACGCACATGTTCACCTGAAATCAAAGCCCAAAATGTTATGTTAACAAAAAAGCTTGAACCAAACACATATTCCATTCCATCAAACTAACTTGAGGTGGATTTGCAAGAGTGTAGATCATGTTTAAGGATATATCCATCCTTGCAGGAGCACGAGTAGGAGCCTTGGGTGTTATGACACAATTGTGAGCAGGCCCTTTGGGAACACTCATCAATATCAACACAGAGTTGACTGTCAAATGGATTGACTCTGTACCCAGAGTGACACTCGCACTTGTAGCCCACTTTCTTGTCAATGCAGGTATGTTGACAAGTTCCGGGTTGTTCACATTCATTAACGTCTGAAAATATAAATTCCAAGTTTTCCGAGTTTACTAAATAATTTTAGGGAGGACAACACTTATACTTATACACTAATATTTAATTCACTTACTGCATCCAGATTCATCTTCGAACGAACCACAGTCATTTTCCGAATTACAGAGTAGACTCCTGTGCACAAGGTTAAGATTATAAATTATAACCAATAACTGTACAAATATTACTAATGGTATCTTACTCATTGATACATGCGTTGTTCTTGCACAAAAACTCATTGGCAGCCGAACAATAATTGTCTCTACCTGTTAAATAAATAGAAACTGGCATTAAGAAAATGATCCTAAGACAACTCAAATTAAAATCTCAGATATTACCGCAAAGTTTGTCCCCTTCATCCGAGCCGTCACCTGTTACGGAAGTGAAATCTTGTGAACACGGATATGTATGTTTATGAGTATACTATTGATTAACTTTATATAGCTAAAAATGCTGACTTGATTATTCCTTATTAGGCAAAACTTACCACACTCATCAATTCCATTGCATGTGACATTTCGATCGACACAATGCCCGTTTCCGCATATGAATGAAGTAGTGTTGTCACACTTGTTGTAATGACAGGATGGTGGCTCGTCTTCGCCTTGGAGGCAGTCTAATTTAATCATTTCCAGAAATGATTAAATGGAAATCAAGCAGCAAATATAAAAGAGATCGTCTAACACTCTATACACCAATAAATTGTATAAGAATCTTCAAGTACCATCATCACGGTCGCAATAATATTCTTTCATGATACACAGACCATCCGGACACTGAAACTGATTTGGAGAGCAAAACCCGAGGATTGGAGCTCGTGTCATATTAGCACATCCATTAGGTAGATTCTCATCGCTCAGGTCCAATTCTCCACAATCAGCATCCCCATCACACGTCCATTCTAGAGAAAAACACAAATACAAGAAAGTTAGAGATAAAGACTGAAGACAGTGTTCCACTTAAATTAATTCTAGGTATACAACTATTATTATATTAACAAACCAATCGGAATACATCGCCCTGTCGTGTTGCATCTGAATTGACTGGATTCACAAGTTCGATTTCCTATTTATACAACAAAATCAGTTGCAATACTTCCAATCTATTCGAAAATTAGCAATTAAAGGTGTTAAGGTGAGACTACTAACCGCATTCAGGGCCTTCGTCACTCCCGTCGCTCACACAATCGATTGTACCATCACATTGCCAAGTGGAACTTATACACTCACCGCTTTTACAACTAAATTGTCCCGGTCTGCATGTATACTCTGCAAGAACAAAGACCAGTAATTAATCGAGTGTAAATCATTGTATTATTATCGTATTAATTACGTACGGCAGTTGTTTTCATCCTCTCCCGATTCACAGTCCTCGAATTGAAAACAAGCAAATTAAAAACAATTAGCGGCTAACAATATTAATATCTGGAATTAATGCAAATCTAGAGATAGATTTTAAGAAAAGGCAACTAAGCTCCACAAAAGCCCTTTTGATATATTCATATAATTATACCCTATCATTGTCACATCTCCAACTTTGTAAAATGCACTGTCCATCATTGCAATAGAACGAATTGGGTTGACACTCTGACTTTTTCCTAGAGTCTTCGTCAAGTCCATGAGTGTTCGTACAATTAACTTCATCTGAAAAATCCCAGAAATAGAGATGAATCTAACTGAAGAGCC
The DNA here is from genome assembly GCA_034698835.1 of Protaphorura tricampata. Classification (NCBI taxonomy): domain Eukaryota; kingdom Metazoa; phylum Arthropoda; class Collembola; order Poduromorpha; family Onychiuridae; genus Protaphorura; species Protaphorura tricampata. The sequence continues at coordinate 7,467 of JAQGCB010001746.1, forward strand.
GTATGACATGTCTGAATATGTATGCCATTAGTTCTAACCTGACATATCCCAACAGTCATTTTGGCCATCGCACTAAAAAAGTGTGATAAAATGTTTAAAGTGTTTAAAAATAAAATCCCATCTCGATAATTATTGTATTCAGTTGCCGTAAAATATATTGTCATACGAGCCAAGAGCGATGAATACAAGCCGTAGTTCTCTCGCACTGAAAGAAGCTTATTTGAGAATCAACTGGACTTTTCGGGCAAACTCGGCGAGCTAGAATATTTTAAACAACGCTTATTATATACAATAGCATTATTTAGTTTGGATTTGTTCAACTTAATCGGAAGAGAAATTGGGAATCAGTATGGGTTCAAGTGTATTGAGTTTGTCAGAATTTAAATTTTGACTTACGGCACCCCATCTCATCTATGGCGTTATTGCAGTCTATAATTACGTAAGTATTCAATAATTAGTTAAATTTTTAATTCTTGAAATTCAAATTGATTTTGAGTGATATATTGAGACACATACCTGGATGAAAGTCACAACGAAGGGAAGCATTTATGCAGCGGCCATCACCACACGCGAATTGAGACGTTGTGCAGTTACAGTTCAACTCGTCGCTTAAATCTCCGCAATCTTGAATTTCGAATCAAATTGATTTGAATTTTCAAATTCAAATCAATTCAAATCAATCAGAAATCAATCAGAATAATAATTAGCCAATAAATAATTCATGTACAATAAGAGATTTGTACATACACTCTCCTCTACAAAAGCTTACTAAAAAAAGTTTAGATTAGTAAAACAAATATTTGATGATTACCGTTATGACCGTCACACAAAGATCTGAAACAAATAATAAATCATTAATATTAATTGATTGACCAAATTATATTTTAATTCTTGAAATGACATCGCTAAGTTATAACAAAAAATAATTGAAGTGACAAATTCCTTACTGCTAAAAGACATTAAATCAATAGGGACTCACGTTTCCGCAATACATCTGTTCCAAGGACATGCGAAATATCCATGTTTACATTCGCGTGTCGCACAGTAAGACTCGTCCTCATCTGACTCATCAGGGCATTGAACACTACCATCACACGTTACTGTATAAAATTATCAAATCATTATCATACTTAAGCATTTGTCAATTTCAATCAAAGTCTATATTCAAATTCTATATATGATTGTTCTGAAGCATCAAACTATCGTACGATTGTAAGGAACACAACCCCCTGAAGAGCACTGAAAGTCATCTCCACACTTTTGTGCCGTGTTTTGACCAATTCCACATCGACCGCCTTCCAAAATAACTTTTCCCGGATGACAAGAACATATAACTTTCCCGTCCACCATATTGCACAATTCAGCGCATCCACCATTCTGAATTCTGCAAGGATTGCTTATACCTAAATACACATTTCGAATTAATTGAGTTAGCAAAATCTGGGGTCATTAGTCAGTGTACCTGTCATTCAATCCAACAAAAACTTACACGATTGTGTCTGGTTGCTCACGGCTATAATTCCCATAGGCTTTGGAATATCTTTCCTCAGAACAACAACGTCGTCTCCATTGTATTTGTTAGCTCTCAAGACTGAAAGAAGCACCCAATCTGTCCAGTAAAGATAATTTCCAAACACAGCAATGGCAAATGCATGTTTTGGTTTATCCTTTCCAATAACTTTTCTGTTACTGCCGTCAAAGTCAGCTCTTTCTATCTTATCAAGTCGCGCATCCACCCAATAAAGCTTTCGAGCTGCGTGATCTGTGTGATGAAAGCAAAAGCATTAGCTTGAATGATTAGTCCGTTATTTCTAATCTTTGGTGCTAATAGCATAGCGAATTTTTAATTTTACCCAATGTGAGTCCATTTGGCATACGAATTTCGGTTGTGATTCTATTTGAAAATAAATAATATAAGATTATGGCTTGTAAATTATAAATATAAATTCAAAGTAAGACTAACAAAGAATTTCTTACATTGATTCGACATGATAACCCGACATATAGCTCCGTTGAATAGACGGTCGATTATTATCCCAATTTGTCCAATATATACGTGACTCGCAAGGATCCACCGCGAGACCCCTTGGTCTATCATTGCTACTCAATTTTAAAACCTTTTGAACTTTGGCTCTTTTCCCAAGAGCTGTACTTTGTTGTGGGTTGAGTCGATTAATAGAAGGTGATACCTGTACGAGGTTTAATAATAACAAATTTACTTAATAGAACAATTAATTAATAATATTAAGTAATTAGATTAGGAATTAATATCAAAGTGACTTCCTAAATAATATGCAGTGTTAAAAGACTTACCCCATTCGAACAAGTCCAGTACAAATCATTATGGGAGGCCTCAAAGTACAAACCTTCGACAGAACCTTGTTTCTCAGCAATGACAGTAAAGTTGGTTCCATTAAAAAATACACTGTTAATAGTACCAAGTTGAACGTCCGAATAAAACAAAGTGTTCCTGCTGAGATCAAATGCTAGTCCAATTGCATTTCGAATGTGTTCAGCAGACTGAATCGGTTTGTACGGTGAATTTGGTGTTACATTTCGAGTGACATGAACGGTTTCAATGCTTTGGACTCTAGAAAATACGAGGAAAGCATCATAAGGTTCACAAGATTTACCATCAGGTCCGATTTTCCCATGTGCACAAATACAATTAGCATGAGTTCCATTGAACAGGCAGAGATCATTACATCCTCCATTGTTTTTCCCACACAAATTCTTTTTACTTTGTCGACTTTTGCTAAAGATGTTGAGATCTTTCATTGTCACTCCCAAATTCTTTCTAACGACTTGGGTTTGTGTAAAGTTTCCAGACGCTGTAATTGTGGCCGTCATTATACTCCCGCTCATGTGTCCCATGTCTATCCAATAAATTTGACCGTTGCTGACAACAGGAGAGTGTAGCTGAGAATCTGGTTCCCCCGAATACACTACTCGTCGATCTGAACCGTCATAGTTGCAGGACTCAATCTTATCAGCCGTACTGTCGCACCAGTATATTTTATAGTTTTCCAAATCCAATGTAATGTCAGCCACTCGCATAACTTCCTTTTGGACAATGACAGTACGACCGGTCCCATCCAATAGTGACCTTTCAATACGACCCTTTGCAATGTCACTCCAAAAAAGGAATCCCTTGATGGGGTCCAACGCAATTGACATTGGTTTATCCAAATCGTTTGTAATCAACACGTATCGACTCGACCCATTCAAGTGAGCGATTTCTATTACAGATTCTTTTGGACTTGCGAAATAGATGATGCCTATTAGATTTACAAATTATTCGCATTTTAATTCTGACAATCTGTTATGACCTCATAAATGTAAGCACCTAATTAATATTAATCATTCAAGATATCTAACCTGCACTCCAATCTATGGCAAGCCCAATAACAGAATCTAGCCCTGTGAGAACAACCTCTTTGTTTGTACCGTCACGCTTTATTCTTGACACTCGCCCTTTATCGTTGTCCAACCAGTAAAGAAATCCCTTCCCTGGAAACATGGAGCACAATTATTATTTTTATACTGAATGTTCAGCTTTCAGCACATTGATGGATGATTAATGTAAAATGTAAAATGTAAAAATCTTTTACGTTCGTCCACGTCGATGTCCGTGGCAAAACTGACAAGTGGGATAGGAACCAAGAGATCGTCGATAGAATCCGGCTGAGGGCTAATTCCTTTAATCCCGGATGAATCGGCGTACACGAGGACTGGATCAATAGCTTCAATAAAATTGTAAAGTAATTATCGTAATCAGGACTGACCTTTCTATTCGTTCAAGAATATTATTTCACACTGGGTACTTAGGCTTCAAACTTACTTTTACACTTGGAACCATCTTTGTCATCAATTTGGTAGCCCAGGGCGCATTTACAAACTCGTTTTGCACTTGACACTGGTAAACACAAGTGCTCACAACCGCCTTTGTTCACAGCACATGGATTTGTTCCTATCTGTTCTTCTGGGTCATAAACCCTCATAGAGTAAATATTTTCTACAAAATCAAATAGAAACTTCTAAGCAAATTACCTCAAATGCCTCAAAATATGAAAATGTTGAACAAAATGGAATGAGAATTCGTACCTGTGCTGTTTCGTACAACGATGTAATCATTCCCTAGAGTTTTGTCTCCCTTCAAAATCGAGTCTTGCTTTTCAGAGGCAAAATACACAAAATTTCCATACACCGTTATCACCGTCGGCCGCAAGTCTCCAAAAGAAATTGTTTTGACTGTCTTCTTTCCAAAGTCGTAGTATTGAATTGAATTTTGAACTTTTACTGTTTGATAATTCACCCAGTAAAGGCGATCGCTCGTAAAGTCAAAGGATAAGCTGATTGGACTGTCCAATTCAATGTTTGTACGACTATTTGATAGAATGACACGATTTGTTCCATCCATTTGTGCCATCTGTATAGTAAACTGGTTTTTCGCACTTCCGTCGGACCAAAAAAGTAGTCCCTTGTATGGATTCACGGCAATCGAGTTTACACCTCTTAGATCATTTTTCCCTTGAATGATGGTCGTGAAAAATTGTCCGTCTAGGTCAACCACAGATATTGAATTTCTCAAGGGATTTTGTAGAGCAATAAATATTAAATTCGAGATCCAATCCACTCCTATGGCAAGGGGTTTACCGGCAGCTGAAAAAATGAATACGTTTTCAATTCTCCATAACTGTTCAAGTTATACTCAGAATGTTAAAAGTAAACTAGTGAAATGCCTACTCACCCGCATCAATGAGAGTTCTAATGGATGGGGTAGTGATATTGGCTCGTTTAGTTTCACCCGATTGAGCGTCCAGCCAATAAATTTGTTTATATTTTGCTACAAAATGGAGATTGGCTGGATTGACAATAAGATTTAAACTAATGGGTGGAGCGGCATGATAGTATGGTTGATCCAAATACACAGCTCTAATTTCATTCAATCTTGAGAAGAGCAACATTTTCTCGTGTGGAATACATGTGTGATTATCAGGCCCAATGATCATTAAATGAGGGCATCCACATTTACTCGTCGAATTATAGCTGAGAAGACAAAGATGAGAGCAATTTCCATTGTTTACTCCACAAGGATTTTTAATATCTCTTGGTTGCCGATTAGGATGAATTATTTTGACATCAAATGGTTGTGTATAGGTTCGGTGTATGGTGGTAACATTTGAACCGTCAAATTTATTTGCCCTCATCACAGAATTGCTACGCATTAATAGATTTTAAATTTTTGATTAACCTGGAACTTGAAAGGTAAATCGACTGTAAAATTTTGGTGGGTTGGGGAATCGAACCCTCGACTTTCGCTTGCCGGGCTACTCACCTACGCCAGTCGGTCCAATAGAGTTCATTTTCAAAAATTGTGATTGCAAATGGATGTGAAAGAGATTCATGCTTCTCCAACACGGTTTGAAAATCGGAACCGTCATATTTTATTGTGTGAATCGAATCAAGACGAGCGTCCACCCAGTAAATGCGGCGTAGATCAAAATCCAACGTCAAGCCATTGGGCCAAGCACCGTCATTATTAAGACCAACTCTGATTATTATTTTTCTAAAATCTCCACTCATACTGGCTTTCTCAATCCTAGGGGCTTCGGCCTCCCTGAAATTTTTAAAGTGTTAGATATTTAAGATAGAAAATCATATTTTTGAAATTATTGGATTATTACCAGTCTGACCAAAACAAAACCCTGAAATGTAAAAAATTATCAATTGTTCATTAGTTAAGTAATATGTCCGTGTAGGAAAAGCACATAAAAATAGGTGTTCAACTCACCCTTCTGAAGGATCAACTGCGATTGACCTAGGTGATACCATCTCACCTGAAATTAATGTTTTCCGAAAGCTACCATTTAATTTGGCAACTTCAATCTGATCCAAGTTGCTTTCAACCCAGTATCTAAACACAAAATT
>JAQGCB010001747.1:0-13396 GCA_034698835.1 Protaphorura tricampata
CAAAGTGGGAATTCTGTGTCACATTGGACGAGGCATACTTCTATTTAAAAGATTGTGGCACTGGATCCGATATTTGTTATGTTTGGAGGGGGATTCCATACAGGAAGATTGGGTGAAAGTGAAAAGCGAAAGTTTTGAGGAGAAAGTCATGGTGGTCGGATGTATGTCCGGGAAAGGTGTGCTTCCCCTAATTTTTGTCCCCCCAAAGGTTAAAATTAATGCAGAGTACTATATTGAGTACGTCTTGAAGCCTTTACTTCAACAAAAAGTCCTACTACTATACGGTGAGGACATTTCAAAGGTATTCGTTTTTAACGTTAAGGTAATGGGTCGGAAACTTCTTTTAGTGTAGTGGTCGGGAATAACCCCAAAAGATTGTGAAAACGTGTTCGCCGCCTGGAAACGACGACTCCGCATGATAGCCAGATGCATGGGCCATCATATAGAACAAACCAAAAAGACCCACAAACGCAAAATATTTGTAAAAAAAATACAAAGTCGGCTAATATTTAAGTCCCACCCCTGTATACTTGCTATAGGGAATATCAAAAGACTTTTCGATACTGAACTTCGTGGGATAGACATTTACGCATTTGGTAATGTAATGTTCATCCAGTTTTTATCCAGAATGGTGATACTCATCTCTGGAAATATTAATGCTTCAAGATTTGTCAGAGGCAAGTTGATTATGACCCATAACCTCGCCGAAATAATTACTTATTAATTTTGGCTAATTTTTTTTAGCGTGGAACGAACTTCACGATACCATACACGAACTTGCGGAAATTACAATCCAAGATTTCCGCCGAGTTAAAATTTTGATTTACCTCTTGCCCTTGTACATGACCCAAGAGGTGATTATGAATATCGGTCTTTTTGCATGGGTTATACTTGGAGGAACTTTAACATTGGAAGAAATTCCCATCACTTCCGTCCTAGGATCTTTGACGGCAAATATTCTTCCGAATCTTTTGACAGGAATCTATTCTATATTTCTCTACATTCTTAGTCGTAGTTTTAAGTCAATCAATGTCACTTTACAAAACAATTTGGAAATACAAAGTAAACGAGGTGTTGATGTTGGGATACGTTGGAATTGGAACTGGAGTCCACTATTAGCAGCTAAAATTAATCAAGCAAGAATACTTCATGAGAAATTATGCCATTCTAGTCGGTTGTTGGAAAAATCTTTTGGAGTCCAGGTAATATTTATTGGCTACTCGCTATAATGGGTGTAAATTAAAATAGATGGCTTGCTTTTTGTCACTTATGCTAGACTATGGCTGTTTTTATTGGAACTGGGATAAGTTTTGTGACTGGGGTCTATGGTCTCATAATTGGGACTCAAGGTCTTGCCCCAGTCAAAGTCAATTCACTCGTAATTGGGTTTGGCTTCTCTGCCATTTTTGCTGCGGTACGAGTCATAGTCGTCATTTGGTTTTGTCAGAATGTCATGGACGAAGTAAGTTGTTCTTCTTCCATTACGCAATACAAAAAATACTCAACTCTCATTTCTTTAACTCATTTGAATTATTGCACTCACTGTACTGTATCTTCGAACAGGCAAATGGAACTGCGAACATTCTCAACCGTCTCAATTCTGCGGGCAGTTATTCTGAAGAAGTAAATATTCAGGTGATTGATGCTTGTAAGGAAATGAAAACTTTGTAAATGACTAATTTTATATTACAGGTGGAGAAGTTTCTACAAAAACTTGGAAACTTTCCACTTCAGGCAAAGTGCTGTAATGTTTTTCAACTCGGGAATGGGTTCTATGCGTCTGCTGCCTCTGTAATTGTAACATACGTCCTAATTCTCATCCAATTCAGATTAACTGCCTGAGTATCCAAACAATCTAGATTCTAGAATGCTGGTTAGAAATCGTCCCTCACATGAGAATATTCAAATAGTCAATCTTAGTTCTGCATGCATATACTACGATATTGCAAGACATGTACGCATAGTACTGAAATTAAACTAACCATGCATTTCAGTGCAGTGTGTCGTTCCTATGTTCTGATGAAAAATAAATGTTCAATTCCTATACATGTTTGTTCTAGAAGCCCATGCTAGATATAGAGTCGAAAGGAATTTTGAATGCCAAATCGATCGATCGTTACCGTTTGCTCGATATTTTTGGAAATACTCATAGCCAAACAAGCTTTGAATGCATTCTTGTTCGGAATTCTTAAACTGTGTTTGCACAGTTGAGCTTAGAGACAAAATCTGCCGTGGCCGCTAGTGGATTGTTTAGCCGAGATATCACAAATTATTAAGAAACGATTGATCCGACGCGGATTATCAGGTTCAAGCTAATTCAAAACGTAGTGCTGAGTGTTGAGGTGCATAAAAACTATTCCAAAGTGTCAAAGTATGGAATTGAGAAATATGTAATCAAAGCCGTCTGGATGCTTCCATCATTTTTTATTCTTGTTAATACCCATGCTTCCAAATTCCCTACGTTCGAAGTCCGAGAAAGGTAAGTATTAATTATTGCGTAGATCCAAGTTCGACGTGGTTCACGCCCTGTTATTTTTATCCAACCATCTAAATGAATATGTGTCCGTTGCTACAATTCACGGTTTTGAGGTGAAATGACTTTTTTTATTACTTTTTATTAGCTAGAAATTCACTCCTGACGAAGGAAACCAAAGCGTAAAGAAAGCTTTAGCTTGAGTAAAGCGATTAAACGAAAATATCCATCCAATTTAATTACAGTTTTTCTTAATTTTTCTCAGCCTACGATATTTTCTGTCAATATAACGGCGCCTGGTCCATAAAAGCTTCAATCCGGGATCCGAACTTTAGATAGCACATTGTGTCTCCACAGTTCGAAGGCTATATACATTGTGCAATCCTGTTTGTTGCCGGCCGAAATACAAGTCATTAAACCCAAAAAAGTAGTTATGCGAAACATCGACAATTGGACTCTTGATGAAAATTCAAGGTCTCCATTATTGATTAAAATTGGAACATCAACCGCCCACATTCTTTTAATTTTTGTGTCGTCCTTGGTTAACCCACTGCGACCCTTATGTTTAAATTTTCAGCCTTTTTTGTTTAGATAGAATATCTTTTGCGGAATCTGTAATGTAATGCTACGCCCAGAATTCTCTTCAGAAGGGTTTGAAATATTCAATTGCTTTTTCCACGCGTACACTTTAAATGTCAATGTGTCCTCGACCACATCGCATGTCTTCTGGTCATGTAATAAAAACTAAGAGTATCACTTACTCTTTGGGCATTCATGTTCCGTCTGCCAACGTGATGGTGTATTTTAGCCCATCAAAGCTGCAGAAATTAATTAGTGTATAGCTAGTGGACGTATTCGACTCGAATACGAAAAAATTTCTGTCAATTTTACAAGGAGACGACCAGAAAACCTAATTTAACAGCCAAAAAAGACAAATATCCTTGCCAAAATGGCATTCGATTTCGACAATTCAAAATTCCAATCTAATTCCGCACCCTGTAAATCTACTCCTGAACCAGGAGACAAAAGAATTCTAGAAAAAGCGTTAGAAGCAACTAAAAAGAAAATAAACGATCAACACGAGCAATTTCGCTCAACCAGTGCTTTTGGAAACGACAGAGACCATTGTCTATGTAAAGTTTTGGACCCTGTGATTTATTTGTGGAAGTTCTCAGGAATATTGCCAGTTTCTCATGACCGGGGAAATTGTCGAATGGTACACAAGTGGGTCTCATTTCCAACATTACTAAATATTTTATGGATATTTGTAAATATTTTTGGAGTAATTCTTGGGACACCATCCATCAGAGGAATCGCTGATGAGTTTCGTGGGATAGATATTTACACGTTCGCTATTGTGATGGTTGTACAATTCTGCGCAACTATAATTATTTTCTTGGCTGGAAATTTTAATGCTTCAACATTCTTAAAAGGTGAGATTTCCTGGAAAATTCTGGCAAACATTGTTAATGACAATTAATACATAATTATTGAATTGCTTGTTAAATGTTCCCCTATTAATCTAGCATGGAATGAACTACACACAGCCGTGGCCGAAGTTGCAATGCCTAATTTCCAACGTGCTAAACTTCTGATATACCTTTTCCCCTTGTACTTGGCCCAAGACCTCTTTGTGAATGCCTGCATAATTACTTGGGTCATTTTCCATGGAAGCTTAACGTTGAATGAAATTCCATTCCCCGCACTAGCTGGGACAGCAGTTGCAAATATCCTTCCTAACCTTGTGACCGGAATATATCTTCTCCATCGTCAGTCAAAACTTTAAATCAATCAACAAAAACTTAAAATTGATTTTGGAACAACCGAGTACGGATTTGGATTTTGGGAAACACTGGAGTCCATTGTTGTCGACTAAAATCAAGCGAGCAAGAATCCTTCATGAAAAATTATGTCATGCGGTCCGATTACTAGAAAATGCATTTGGTATTCAGGTAATTTCTTTATCGTGGAGCTGTTGGTGCATCATTTCGATAATATCTTGAATAAGAAAATTTAATGTGCTCCTTTAGATTATGGCCGTCTTTATTGGAACTGGAGTTACTTTTGTGACTAGTGTATATGGTCTCATTATTGGAACCCAAGGTCTGGCCCCGGCAAGAGTTAATTCTCTTGTAATCGGGTTTAGTCTAACGTCCATTCTTGGGTCAGTCCGCGTCGTGATGCTCATTTGGTTTTGTCAAAGTGTCATGGATGATGTATGTTGCTTACATTATTTTGCATAAATTATTTTGCATACATTACCTTGGAACTCTAAAATTTTGCTAATTGCATTTACATTTAAATTCACAGGCGAATGGGGCAGCTCATATTCTCAACAATTCTGACTCAGATAGCTATACAGAAGAAGTCAATGTTCAGGTAACTCATCTGTTTACTGGATTTGCAATCAAAATTATTATAAGTTTGATCGTTTTTCAATTAAGGTTGACAAATTCCTTCATAAACTTGGAAGCTTTCCACTCCAGACACGGTGTTGTAACATTTTCCAACTTGGAAATGGATTCTACTCTTCTGCTGCATCTGCCATTGTCACCTATGTTCTGATTCTCATCCAATTTAGACTCGACGACTAGTACAAGTACTGAGACTAAATGCAAGTAGCGAAAGTGCGTTCCTAGGTTTGACATATTTCAGATATGATGAACATTTTACATCGGCTTCCCCTCATTTTTATGGTTCGCAATGGCACAAGAAATGTCATTTTAGAATTTTAGTAGTTGTTTAAGAATGTTACATAGATAATAGACAGTCAGAGAAACCGGTCATGGCGAGAGACAAATCTGACGGATTTAAGAAGATTGTATCCCAAGTAATTTTCACTTCGTTCGTCGCAGTGAATATTGGAATTTGAGAACTTGTGTAAGTACGATAAGATATCCATGATCGTCGGAAAACGAAACATTACTTTCTATCCTGATTCCGGCACAGAAAAGTATTAATAATTAAGTGATACTTTTTTGGGAGTCCCAGTCCCATTTAGTAGCCATACATACTTCCTGCCAATATATTTATTCCGAAGGAAAAATTCGGAAGTTCCACCCCTTTAGTAGAACTTCATTGCGGATAAGTGTATTTTATTCATCTTCAGTCTGTACAAATTCTTCATTAGAATTGCGGAAGCTAATATGTTAAATTAATGTGTTGTTTCGTTCTTAGTGGGTGTGTCAACTAACGTGTGTGATATAAATCTGATAAGAAATAAACCTATTAAAAATTCCAATTCGTGTGCTCTACTATACTTTCAAACTGTCAATTATCAACTTTTCAGGTGGACAAATTTTTCCACACACTCATTAAATTTTTATATTAAAGTTTCGGAAAGTTTTATCTCGAAACAAATCTTTCGTCCCCATTTTCATTCTAAGAATGACTATCGCATGACTATGTGTCATATAAAAAATAGTACGTCAGTGTTTTTGTTCCTAATGAGTGTTCATTCTGTTCCCAAGAATCATTGTGTCTTTAGAAATTAGATACAAATTCCCTTGCTAATTGAGATCCAACGTAGAAACATTTTGAAGGCTGATATCGCAAATTCCAAATTGGTGGGACATTTTTGTCTGCACGAAATATTCAAAATTCCTATAATACAAATACCTTTAAAATGGCCCACCCTGTATCGCTAGACTATCCAAACGTTCATATCAAAACGAACAAATTCGTTTTCGTACAACCGGAAAGAGATATGAATAAATTGCTGGAGAGAGCAATGAATCCTGGAAAAGAAAAAGCCCAACACCCTCCCTCAATCAAAAGTGCATTTGGAAAAGATAAAAATCATTGCCTGTGCAAAGTCTTGCGTCCACTAATCATCATTTGGAAAATATCTGGTATCTTACCTGTCACCCTCGACTGCAAGGATTGTAAAATGAGTCACAACTGGATCTCTGTTCCAGCATGCATCAATATTTTCTGTATCTTTGCCCACATCACCGGCATCCTCCTCACAATCCCAGTCGCCAGGAATATTTTCGAAACAAGGATTCATGGAGGGATAGACATGTACGCCTTTAGCATTGTAATGTGTGTACAATTTACCTCCACAATGACAGTTTTCATTGTCGGGAATTACACCGCTCCACGGTTTGTAAAAGGTAATGCAATTTAGTCTACGAAATGAAAAATACACACCTTGCTGAAATACATATATGTTACAATACAGAATGAGAATAATTCGCATTTTATTTTTTTCTAGCGTGGAAAGAACTTCATGATATAACCCAAGAACTCCAACTCCCTAATTATCGATGGCTCAAGCGTTTGATGTACATTCTACCCTTGTACTTGGCTCAAGACGCATTCGTCGGCATCATTGTGGATCATTTTCTTCGAATATTCGGACAACCAGGTGAACTGCATTCATCAGATATGCCTTGGGTAACACACATCGGCAGAATGGTGGGAAATTTCATTCCAAATCTTGTGGCTGGAATTTACTGTATATTCATTTCAATCGCAACACAAAATTTCAAAATCATCAACAAACGTCTTGGAATCATTTTTGAAAATCAAAGTGGATTGACCAATATTGAAAAATATCAGAATCCGTTGTTGCCGGCACAAATCTCTCGGTATCGAAGGATTCACGAAAAATTATGTCACACGATCCGCTTGCTTGAAGATGCTTTTGGAATACAGGTAAAAGTTATGAACCGCCATGTATTCGCAGCCAGCGGTCTTTGATTCTTTCATTTTTTTAAGGTTTTGGGCGTCTTCAGTGCAACTTGTGTTAGTTTGGAGACAGGAATTTACAGTCTTATTGTTGGACTTCACGGTCTTGCCCATCCTGGAATGAATTCCTTGGTCATCGGATTTGGAATCTCAACCATTTTTGCATCCACGCGTGTGGTTCTCGTCGTATGGTTTTGTCAAAGTGTCATGAATGAGGTGAGTCAGTAGTGTGTCTGGTATTTGAGACAAATTCGGCCTAATGAACAGAATGCTTAAAAAATTAACTTACTATAATACTTAATTTTACTATAATAAGTTTCAAGAGATTTGTTTCTATAATGCTACAGGCAAATGGCACCGCCCATATTCTCAACCAGCTCAATTCAGAAACATACTCGAAGAGAACCGAATCTCAGGCAAGATTATTGCAAACAATCTGAAAAATACCAGGGAAAGTTTTCTTACTCGATTATTTGTGCAGGTTGCGAAGTTCCTACAGAAACTCGGAGGTTCTCCACTTCAAACTACGTGCTGCAACATTTTTCCACTTGGAAATGGATACTACGCGGCGATATGTTCTGTGATTGTCACTTATGTCCTCATCCTCCTCCAGTTTAGAATGAAGGAGTGATCTTTTACAGGGTGAATCATAATTATTGGAACATTCGAATTCAAAACATAATTGAGTTTATATTAAAACAAATCAAAAAATCGTTAAAAGTGTTTTAGTTTTAGCTTTCTCAAAAAATATTTCGAAGGAAACGTTATATGTACTTAATTTTTTAAACATTTTTATTTCCTGACTACAACATCGCAATATCCCTGAAAATGTGTCATAATTCATTTTTAATAAATTATTACACAGGGACGGTTGTTATTTCCTCGTCCCTGACATTATTAAGTATTATTGTTGCTTTCGAGATGAGCGATACTGTGAGTTGGGTTACATATCGAATTGTGGGCGTGAATATTTCATTTAAAATTGAAGACAAAATTAGATTTGAAATTGTGTATTGTGGAAACTGTGACTGTCGTCTGCCCTGTGTTCTGTGTTACATAATTGATTTCGATTCTAACAATGCTTTTGTACAGCATATTATTTTAAAATACAGGCACGCCTTAGTATTGTTATCAATAATTACCTTCGCCAAAGCCGCTATCGCAATCTGATCCATCATTCAATTGGAGCTGCGACCAGCGTATCAGACCGATCATGTCAGAAGTAGACCAGTGTCATCTTTTATTTGATAAATTCTGTTTTCCTTTGACTTTATCGTTCAAATGTATAATTCTGCCTTAATTTCTGTTATTCGATTAAATGATTGATTTGATCTTCACTATGTCCAGCCCTGGCGTTCCGTATAGCGTGACCATATGGTATTAATTAAAAATCATGTACCTGTTCGTGATCTTAATCAATAAAAGTACTTGGAAGTTTGAACATTTTTTGTGAGTCAGCCACCCTACCACTGCTATACGCTCTAACAAACTCATTGGCCGAGGAGAAATTAATTCGTAGTAGCGTCTGAAATCTGAATCAGGTTAGGTCGACTCTCAAGTAAATTCAACGGAACCACTTGTATTTTGAAAAAAAAACCTTGCCAAAATTCTAAACCACAAAGAAAACTCTGAAAACCAAACCAAAATTCAAATTCAGAATATTTTAAAAAATAAAGTCGTAAGGAGTCCGAAGAACCATGTACCCCTCTGACTATTCAAAATTTCAAATGAAATCCCCATCAACAGACAGGGATATCAATAAAATGTTGGAGAAAGTGATGGATTTGGATTCAACTAAAAGGAAACTATGCCACAAGGACACTCGTCCTCGTAGCACTTTTGGGAAAGACAAAGATCATTGTTTGTGCAAAGTGTTGCGACCGATAATATTTTGTTGGCAAATTACTGGAGTTTTACCTGTGTCTCATGACCGGAAAACTTGCAAAATGACCCACAAATGGTTCTCCCTTTTGGCATTTCAGAATATTTTTTTGGTGATCATCAATTTCTTTTTCGTCAACGTTGCTGTTTCATCTATGGAACGGTCCTTCATGTCAAAACTTCAAAAGATTGACATGTACACCTTCCGCATTGTCGTCATCGTCCAGTTCGCAGCAACAATATTGTCATTTATGGCTGGAAATTTTTGTGCTCCACAATTTTTGAAAGGTACAAAAATCATAGGATAGAATTTCTTCGTCAATTAATGAGGCGTTTTTTGTGTTTAAATGCGTTTAAATTGTTTACACAATTTTTAGCATGGACAGAACTTCACGCTGTAACGGAGGAGGTGGAGTTACCAAACTTCCGTCGAGTAAAACGGTCAATGTACTTTCTTCCGGGATTGTTAACTCAGCAGATCCTGACGGACACGATCATATTTGGTTGGATGAAAGTCGCAGGGGATTGGCAAGTGAGGGATACCCCATTCGCAGCTCATTTGGGATCACTCATTGCAAATACCATTCCGAATGTAATCTGTGGAATTTACGTTGTATTGTTCACGATTGTCAAACAAAACTTCAAAACAATCAACAGAGGATTGGTGGGAATCTTACAGAAGGAAAGTACAGACATCAACATTGGAAAACATTGGAATCCATTGTTATCTATCCAAATTGCTCGGTTTCGAATTCTTCATGAAAAATTGTGTCAGGCAGTACGGTCTTTGGAAAGTGCTTTTGGACTTCAAGTTAGTCACTCATGATTCTCTTCTTTTAATCATTTTGAGTAACCGATTAAGAATTTTCTTCTGTCTAGATTTTGGCAATCTTCGTAGGAACTTGTATAAGTTTCATTGCTGGAATATACAGTCTCATAATTGCAACTCAGGGGCTGACCCCACCAGTAATGACAGACATGATTATTGCTTTCGGGATCTCAACAATAATAACGTCAGCTCGTGTGGTGACCGTGATTTGGATATGTCAAGATGTCATGAACGAGGTATTTTAAACATACAAAATCGTACCAATTGGTAAGCCAGCTCAATAGAATTCAAAAATCCTTAGCCATTTTTCTTTGCTCTCTGTAGGCAGGAGATACTGCTAACGTCCTCAATAATTTTGACTCGGATACATGTTCAGAGGAAGTCACTACTCAGGTACTAAAATTAACGAACTCCTAATGCTTCAATTCGTCGTGATTTTGATTACTAACTATGCTAAATGACTTTAATTTCAGATTGGAACATTTTTACAAAAGTTGGGAAACTTTCCACTCCAGACAAAGTGTTGCAAGGTTTTTCAACTCGGGAATGGATTTTATTCATCCGCAGCTTCTGCTATTGTCACTTACGTCTTAATTTTAATCCAGTTTAGATTGGATTACTAATTTAACGGAAAAAAGTGGATATTTCCACTATGCTAATGTTCTCACATGTTCTCACTAGTAATAATTTCACATAATGCTATTAGTTCGTGGTTCCTTAGTTAATGTTGAAAAATTTCAGTACGATTGAAGAGTGCCGAATCCTGTTATTTTCCAAGTTCATTTCCTATATCGGAGATAATTAAATCTGGAAACTGAACGCATTATGTTCATCGTTTTTTTTTCAGACACATATCGTCCAATGTCAATGAAAGTTTCTTATCCAATATTAAAATTGTATAATCATAATAAAAAATCACTTATCATCTGATTATTTTTCTGTACAACATCAAAAGTTCGGTCATGAACAGCGTTTCAATTTGCAATATTTCGGGAGTTTAAGTCTATTTTACTGGGAAAACGCCAAAGAATAAATGCTATTTTACCGCCATGTAAATGAAAATATCTCTTAATAAAAACATTAAATAAATACGAGATTTCAATCACGATAATTCGTTTCAGAGAAGCAATTAAATGGAACTAACGTAAATCCCCGAATAAGAACCCGGGTTAGCATTTTTTCCGGCTGCCTCGAGACTCGATTTATACGAGTGACGAGTACCGGTGGAATGTAATACATAAGCTCTTATGGAAGTATGTAGAATTTGACCCGATTACTATTCGAGACCGGGTTACTATTCGGGACAGGTTTTTATTCGGGGATTTACGGTAATCGATGTTACACTGGCACCGGAAGCACCGTGCCTAGGCCGTGTCAATAGGTCGAGGTGTCGCAAGAATTCTCTATAGTGCCTAATATAGCTTACAGCATATACACGGTATATACACGGTGGCCCAAAAGTAACCGGGTATATTGGATGTTTTTTTTGGATGAAAAACTCAGTCACTTTTGGGCCTAGTGTATAAGTATAGAGTATAAAAATTAGATTTTGTTTGTATCATTCTGATCCTGACCCGATATCCGAAGTTTTATTGGATATCGCATCTTAAATACGTACGTCAACGCGTCTAGCCATCGAATGCACTCTCGAAACAACTTGTACTTCTATAAGTATTAGAAAGAACAGAAAGAAAAAAGTAGAAGTTACTTTTTAGCGTGGTAAGATGGGCTTGGGCTATGGGGCAATTCTTAATGTGACATATGTGTATGGTAAAAGTGGTAAAACTTAATTGAAATTGTGAAATTAAGGCCGATACATTAAGCAACAACAACAAAAAAACGAAATAAATAATTACGATGAAACATTTGCATAATGTAAAAAAAAAGTTTCGTAATTTATTGCTGGATATTTTTTGGGTCTAAATAAATTGTTGTATGCGCACATTACAATTATAGCCAGTATAGTGTTGGAATGGTGGTTCACTAGGTCCACAATACAAGTGTTCCATGGTATATGGTCGCTCCAAACAGGTTGTGTATTCATTTTTGGATCATTTTGATCCAACGGTCATTTCATTTAAAGTCATTAATTCCAAGGCTCTCGCCCAAAACAAAATGTTACAGCTACCAATGAAATGAGTTACGATTTTCATAATATACATTTTTATACAAGTAAGTAAGTATGGTCGCTCCACACAGGTATACTCGGAAGTCGCATACAGTGGAATCTCTATATATCAACCTCCCCTATACCGTACACCTCTCTACACCGACCAGGATGCCAGGAACGCAAGAACTCCGTTTGCATACACTTCTATGTTATTCCACTTTCTGTATATTAAACTTTCTCTTTATTGGATACATTTTGGTGCATTTTTCGAGTTCGGTATATAGAGAGTCCACTGTATTTTCGTCAAAACAGTCCAATCTGCTTTCATGTCTAAAAGCTGCCCCTTCTTTCAAATTTTCCTAGCCCAAAAGTCAGGACCTACCGCGTGGCACGTCCTTGCCGTGCTTGCACGGAAAATTAGCATTTTTTTTAAAACTGTGCGTCGTGGCAGGCAAGTGGCAGGTTGCCGACTCGGACTCCCATCCCCATTCAATTTTTTCAGCTCTAGCCGGCTGAACTCGCTGAACATAAATTTTTCTGTTTGAAAAGTAAAAATCTAATAATTTTTCAGTTGTTGAAAAATGAAGACTTCCTTGGTGTCCTTAGGGTTAGTGGTTCTGAGCATTTGGACAGTGTCCAGTGTGGGACAGGCTGGGAGCGGTGGTGAGAAAGTGACGGTCAATGGTCATTTGAGCAGTGACGACGTGGGTCGGTTGAAAGGGATTGTGGCCAAGGGATGGAACATTCAAGCCAATGACGCTCTCGTCACCAGTTATGCAGTTTTATCACACACAATTCTAAATGTCCCTGTTCCAAATGCTGCCGTAAGTTTTCATATTACTTTAGGTCATTTCTTAGCGTTTTTGCATTTTTTAAGTGTGACTGGCTGGAGAATTTAACCGAACGATGGGGATCAGTTTGTGATATTTAGTTTTATTTTGTTTTTGCAGGAAGTGTGCAAATTCCTGTTGGCCGCCCTGGATGCCAATGACGGGTCGAAGACAGAGATAATTTTTGCACTTTCATCCGCCATTCCAAAAGTCCCTTCTTGCAAATTGCCCGCTTTTAAACCGGCAGTGAAAACTGTAAGTAGAAGTTTGCACTTTTTTTCTTATTTCTCATTTTAAAAATCAAGTCAGGTGTCGACAGTGTCGAGGTGTCCATAAAAATATGACAATTCGTGGTAATATTGTTTTTATAGGCATTGGAACAATTAGTGAAGCAAAGCGGAAATTCACAAGACGTTTACTACGCGAGTGAATCTTTGAAAAATGCTGGAGTCACTGTAGATGCTGCAAAACTTGATGAAGTCCTGAAGGTTTCAACCAAAACTGATGACTCAGCACAATCATTAGGTTATGCTTTACTGGCTACAAGTGTAGTTGCAAAATCAGGGAAGAAGGCTGATATT
>JAQGCB010001748.1:0-13391 GCA_034698835.1 Protaphorura tricampata
CTCAACTCTTTTGCAGTTGGTGCTTTAGCTACTGCCATGACTTGGTCCAGAGGTGTCCCAATTATTAAAACTTTAGAACCTTTGGTTATACCGATAGACTCAAGCGTGAGGTCATCCTTTGCACCCTTAACAAGCACCTTCATCAATTCGGGTGTCACGTTCGTTGACTTTTCGATCAGTCTCTTCAGATCGCCTAATGCAAGAAAATGATTCAAAAATCGTTAGGTCCTAGTCGACGTCTGGAGACTTTATCAAAGTTCGGCAAGTTCGGCTTCCACCCACAATGGAAAATCAATAATTACTCAATATTTCAGTCGAGGCCTATCACAAAATTGAAATAATAAAAAATCATTCAACCTTACCAACAGTTTTCTTGAGAGAAATTTGAACGGGCATAGGCTGCTTATTGTACACAACTCTAAGGTCGACTAAAACTTCTGGTTCGGGTTCTGAGATGCTCATTGGTTCGTCACCATCACTGGTTGGACTTTCTTTTTCTGTCTCGGATGTGCGTGAAAGCTCTGGTGGAGGGTTACCTGTACGTGTACAAAATTCTGATTAGACAATTGACAATTTTGTGTGTGAGTGCACAAAATGGAAGGTTTGCCCCAAAAAATGTATGCTTATAGTTCGGACAAAATGTGACTTCACTGACCTTCTGGGTCATCGGTCGATGACTGGACATTTGGTGTTTCTGTTTCTGGTGTACCCGAAGACACTACATCAGGAGCCATTTCAATTGACTGCTCTTCTGCTTCAATCTCTGCTTTTGTTTTTGGGCTTTTCTTTGGTGGTTCATCATCATCATGTGTAAAGTCCAAGTTTGGAGTTCCATTTCCATTCTCACCATCACCCGAAGCAGTTGTAGATTCGGGCTCTTCGTTGCTACTCATCACAGAAGACGTCACTTCGGAATCACCAGATTTGTCTCCCATTGTGCGTGTTGTAAAACAATCCACCTAGAGTTCAAGACAAATAATCCCATTTATTTAAATTATAACTAACACATGTTTCTGTGCTACGACTTATGATTCAGTTCAGATTGGACTGGAGTTGATTCCAGGCGAAAGGACCTTAAGAAAGAATACATATCATAGCATACAAACTTTTCAGTCCATCATGTTAGTGGATAAATAAAATGTATCGATTTCCTTTCTCTAATTGTAAGACAATCAAAAAATCTACACACTCTATAGTCTAACGATATTTCCTCAAAAGCAGTCTACAAATACATACGATTACGATACGTCCCTAATAAATTCTCCTTCTGTGATATCAGAGCCTGAACCTGCGAGCGACCAGTGCTGTGCAGTGGTAGCGGTGAACCTCAGGCTGTCACACATCATGCGAGAATCTTTTTTCATTATCATAATCCTACATCTGCAGCGCATTTGCGCATGCATGGCATGTTCCCTTAAGTCTTTGGCCGCCTGGGACAGGTTTCCTTCATTTGAATGGCATGACAAAGAAACTCTACTCTTTAACTTAATTTATCTCGATTCTATGCGACGAAGACGATGTGTGTGACGTGTTTTCTACGTAACGACGAAGACGATGTTGAGATTTAGCGAAATGAACTGAACATTTTAATGTGAAATTCCTTTCAAAATTCAAACAAAATCAAAATAAAACAAAAACTCTTTTCCTTACTGTTTTCTTGCCGTGCAGTGCTTTGATTGCTCCGTCCCGCAGTCCGTGGCTTTCTTAGAATTAGAATCTTCTCCTATGTCGTATATCCTAAGTATGAATCCCCTTAAAAATTTTGACACTTACTTCCAGCAGTCAATCGGACGGAGGTTCTCTCTTAGTTGACACTTGACCTCTTGGTGACCTCGACCTCACTCGAACACAAATTGACGTTTCCAAATTTTATTTTTCTGTCTGTTGCTGTTGCCGAGCGGTAGCGTGTGATTCCTCGTCCGTTCTGTTCCGTTGTGCTGTGTCGCAGTCTCGGAGTGGAAAAAATAAAGTGAAAGCTCAACTTTCTCCGAAAACCCTCAACGCGCTACATTCAATTTTCTTTGGAAGAATTTGGGAAATTGCCAAAAAGTCGTCAAAAAAAATTATGGTTTGAATAAAATTGACCTTGACCTTTGACCTCTGCACTGCAGTGTGACAAAATGGACAGACTGACGGTGACTTCAGGTGTACTGTTCGTCGTTGCAGATATCTTTGCAATTGTCAGTCTCATAATGCCAGATTGGATTGTGACGGATATTGGAGGTAATTTTTTTAAAATTACTGTGTTTTTTAATCAGTGCTTTCAAAAATGTGTGTTTTTCTTTATTGACTGTTTAGGTGATACGAAGTTGGGTCTCATGCGGGAATGTCTTACGATTTATAATCGTCCACAAATATGTATTTCTCCAACTCTTCCAACGGAATGGGCCATTACATTATTGTGCATATTTATTGGGTGTATTGCAATAACTACTACGATTGTTTTACTTTTGGTCTCTTATTGGGAACGAAGTGTTATTTCACATGCTAGATGGATTGGGTTTCTTGCAAGTGAGTAATTAATTAATTTTTTCTAAATGTTCATAATTTATTCTAATTTTTGTGTGTGTTTTTTTAGTGGTACTGTTCTGTCTGGCTGCTGTAATCTTCCCAATTGGTTTCCATATACCACAGATTGGAGGAGAACCTTATCAACTTCCTAATTCCCATTCAGTTGGAGTCTCGTACATATTCTTTGTACTTGCCCTGTGGATTTGTGTAATTAGTGAACTTTTTGTGGGTAAAGTATGTTTACCACATTTGTAGAGCTTTTGAGTTCATGTGTTGTTCTTTTAAGACTTTGAATCTCGTATGGCAACTTTAAATTTCTTTTTTACTTTACAGAATATGTTGTTTTTTTTTCAGTTTTATTCTATATCTTTTTAGTTGGACATAATATGACAAAAAATATTTACTCTATTTTCTATCAAATATGTTTTTTGAAGATCTCAGGAAATTAGGATCATGGTCTATGATTTGAACTTTATACTTTAGCCTAGTCATTAATTTATATTCTCGTCGTGCTTAAAATTTTTGAGGTCTTATGATGTACCATAATTGTATTTATGTTCAATGTATATTGTCAAAGAAATCGAGTAAATGTGTTACTTTTTTGAAACTTATGATATTTGGAAGGTGCTTCTGTTTCATAAGATGGCACGTGGAGTTTTAACAAGGGAAATTTCAGACCGCAGCTTTCAACAAAATAAATATTTTCAACAGCTCCCACCCTTATGTAAAGTAATCGTTCGTAAAGAAACTTTTATTTTTATAATGATTGATAAATATAATATATAATTCAATGTCAATGTCACATTTATTTTAAAGTATGAACGAACAAGGACTATTTGCATAAACTCACTTGAAAAACAAGATAACGATGATTAATTTTGGGCAAACAGTGCAACTTCGTAACAGACACTAAAGCACCACCACACTTTGGACTCTGGTTGACAAAGAAAACTCTTTTGACCCTGGAATGCAACAATGCCATAGCACACATGAAACAAGGTACATGAGACAAATAAGCATCCAATCCAGTACAAATGTAGTCGGTTGGTCGATCTCTCACTAATTTCGATTTTGCAGTGATGAGAATTTCTTGAGCAGATGTTGATTCCGGCCCAAGATAAAATCCCGTGGAATTTCCTCCGTGTAATTGTGCAATGGCATCAATAGCTCTTATAGCTGCATGCTTCAAAGGATGAATTTCCTTTGCAAGTCCTGTTGTACAAATCAACACTTCCTTAACTCCCATCGCTGGGTCATAAATAAGACAACTTGGTCTTTCAGTTTCCTCGTTCGTCTTCAGTAACTGATTTATATTTTCGAGAATTCCTTCCATGTCCTCATCTATGAATCCACAGTTTTTGTCTTCTAATAAACTCTCAATATTTTTGTTCGGGTGAAAATTACACGGCCAAAGTGCGGACGCGGCAGTATTCTGACGACGTGTTAGAGGTAATGTTGAAGCAACTTTAGTGATTTGGAAGGAATCCATGTCCAATCCTTTGTATTCTCCTTCTTTCAAAAATTCTTCCTTAATTTTGACAAGAGGATCAACGGTAACAGCTTCGGAGTCATTATCTTGAGATGAGGATGGAAATTCACATATCAGAATTTGTAAAATACCTTGCCAAGGTTTAATTCTTTTGAGGTGGGTCAATGTAGATGGTAATCTTGGAAGTCTGGTCATCAGATTTCCTGCTTCACGACGATCGATTATGTTTGCGACGACCACATCAACTAATGGAACGTCTTCAATGTATCGATCAGCCAGAATACATTTTATATTTAATTTGGTAGTGTCTTTATAATTAGTTAACTTCAATTTCTTAGGCTTAGGCTCAGTGTCACTTAAACTAACATGTTCATGTTCTGAAACAGCAGACTCAGAGTCAGGGTGTTTGACGGGGGATTTGTTTGGACAGCTCATTTTGGTTTGTGATTTGGGAAGGGTATGCAAACGGCAGGGCAGAACTCTCAATTAGAAACTGTAAATTATTAAGTGGTAGAATTTACTTTGGTCGATTAATTCGAACAAAGCACACGCCATTTCGGCGTGTTGATGGTTTTACATCTTCTGGTTTCTGTTGAGAGTCGCCGTTGCTGCTGCCATTACAGGGGGTTGGGGTTGGGATTGAGCCGTCTTTGTCTGAGGTATTAGAGTTGTCATTGTCATGAGTCTCTGAGTCTTGCACGCTACTAGCCGAGTCAGAATCATTCGGTCCTGAAAATAGGACGATGCACATTCCATTCACAGAAATTCCACTAAGCACTTTGTCACACCAGTCATCAATCTTTGTAATAAGCTTTTCTAGTTTTGACGAGTCCTTCTGGGTCTTTTTCAATTTCTTAGATACGTCCAAATGTGCCATTGCAAAATTATAGTCGATAAAGGCAGATTGGAGACGAGTAATTGTTTCCTTGTGCCCTTTCTCTGGAACCTAATTTCAAGATTACCATTAATTAATTAAAAAATAATTAATTAAAAAACAATCTTTCCAAACTAAGTCTTAAATACAATTATTGAGAAAGATCACAAAATAAACTACCGTAATAAATTCCATGTCCTTAGAGTCACCACCAAAAGAGAAAGATTTGTACACTTCAATAGTAGATTCTGGAGCGATGACCGAAACTGTAAATATTAATAAGAAATGTCCATCACAACTTGTCTGAGTGCAGCCTTAGGTAGAAATGAATCTAATGCATTACATAATCTATTTTATTAAGATTAAATTGAAGTCTTGAAGAAGTCAAACTGACAAAATACCTGTTTTCCTGGCTCTGCTTGCTTTATTAAAAATTGATGAAGTCAGTTGGCATTCTGGTACCATTGGGTTAGGATCCTCAGCAGTGACAGTGTCTCCAAATCTGTACCCTACAAACAAAATCAAGTAAGACCTTCAAAAAGCACAAAATATGTTTATGCACAGCACCCCGTCCCGTCTCGTTATTCGCATTTAGGATTGATTTATTTCTATTATCCGAAAGGTCGTCCATACCTTTTGCCAATTTCAGTTTAACTAATTTCATTGTAGCAATTGCATCTTCAATTGGAGAGTGGCCGTCATCTCCTTGTTGAATTTCCTCATTCAGCAGTGTCTCTACCAAAGCCGATAACTTCTGTTTCCGATTCACACGACTCGTATTGAAAATCACGCTGGTGTCGATAATGTAAGGGTGAATCATCTAATAAAAGGAATGAATGAATCAGTTGTCAACTCATCTCTCTATTCAAAGCTATATTTAATACTCACTTCCATAGCTATCAAATCACAGTTGAGTGAATGTCCTGTCAAAATAGCATCCTTGGGTAAAATATTTCGGACAGCAGATTGCACGTCCGCCAATGTTGTCGTCACATCTTTCATAAGTTCTTCAGTTATACCAGAAAATCGAGTCAAATAATTAACGATAGGATTCTTCGGCTTCACGAGTGTCTCATAGACCACCTAGAATTTAGAGATTATCAGTCATGGACTGTGGAAGATGAAATTAAATCAAACCATGTTGTAATCTGACGTAAAGTCCGTACTTTGAGATTCTCGTCGATGACAGCAATGCGAGTTAATTCGTGACGCTCGGCAGTGGTTATGCACATTTCGCAATCTATTGCAAATATTGGAGAATGTGGAGTTACTTCGTCGTATTCGGATTTGGTCATCTTAAATTGTGAGTACCTAAAATCACAAGTCAACAATGAAATCTGGATGGAAAAATGACATTAACAAAAATTATAATGCAAATACTAACTTTGTGGAAACATCAGACTTGAACGGTAGAGGGAAATTCTCCAGAATCAATTGATGCATGTTTAACATAAGATATGTTCTGGGAAACTAGAAAAGTAATTTAAATTATGTTTTACACTTCAGTTACAATCAAGTGGAATGTCAGAGTCAGAAAAATTTCAAGTCAAAGCGTTAAAGCTACCATGTCTTGTGCTGGAAGTTTAAACAGCGTTGGATCTTCATCTCTTCCAGTTTCAGTGCCATCAATGCGAATTGGGAAGAGTGAATGGAACACTTTAAAAACTTCCTTCGAATTCAAAGCAACTTCGACTGATCCGTATTCTGTGGAATAAAAACATTTGTACAACGAACATGCACATGTAACACCAACAGGTATATGTATATTGACAATGAGAGATGAGAATCATTCAAGTCATTCGCGCAACATAAAAATTTAGAAATGTAAAATTATTTGAATTTTGTTACTTACTTTTCAAAATTTTCTCCTTCTGATTGACAGTAAGTGGAACGCATGCAAGTTCTCTAGCTACTTCGCTTCCGTAATGAGCTGGGGCAAGAACTTCTACTCGGTCAGGGAAGCCCTTTGTCAACTTCGGTAGTAAATGCTCATTGGCATAAAATTCTTGTGATGAGATCCCTTCAATGACCATTGCTACGATGTGGGTCAATCGATTATGTTTTTGTAACCCGCACCATCTGCAAATTGGGATTAATATACAAGACATTTACTTTCAGACAAAGATGTATTAAACTAAACTGATACACTTAAAAAACCGTACTAAAGCGACATGAAGATGAAATGAAAGTGAAATGAACATTTGGAATTGGATTCGTGCTTGTTTCTTACCTATCCGGAGGACCGACAACAGAATTTCCACAAAGAGCGTACATTAGTAACTGCTGAACATCTGACATCAATAGTGGAACTCGATCTTTGTACGAAGCTGATAGCGACGCTTGCATCCCTGCATTTTGCAAGTAAAATCTCGGCAGTTGCTAAATAATGAAAACACAAAACAAAATGTTATTTGAGGATAAGATATGTTTAGTGCTTGCTATACCAATTGACAAACTTACTGTCAGTATTTTTTTACGTTCCCTCAGTTGAGCTTTCAATGCTTTGAAATCCTCTTCATTCAATTCATTTGGATGGGATGCGTCAACTTTCACCTTCTTGACATCCGGTGAGTCCAACAGTTCTCCGGGCTGTAACAGGAGAAAATAATTAAACAAATTAGAATTTTCGTTTTCAGTACTAAACTAAAAATTTCTCGTAAATATGAGTAAAGGTGTCTGCAATACCATGGTTCATACGACAATGAGAAATGCGAGGTGGCGACAAAAGTATTCACACTTTGTAAATTATAACTGAACAACGGAAGAACGAAACGTCGGAATGTCACAAAACCAAGAAGAATACTGAACTGAAAACGATTGGAATTGGCATCGCGAATAGTGCATATAACAACAAGCGCAATCGCAGGCGCTGGCGCACTACGAGCACCGCGACCGTGATGCGTCTTTACCGCCATTGCTGTTTCTTAATCTGACTTCGCCCGGTCTCAGATTTTTGTTGTATGCCGTACTCCGTCGCATCGGTCCGACCATATACCACCACGAGGCGGTCACTGTTTAATGGAGCACCCTGTACAATCCTTCACAAACGGACCAGGATAACTTCCAAAATGGGACCATTTTCTAAAACTTGAGAGGGTGGTCCTACTATAGAGGTTTTCTAATGAATAAAAATATATTTACCCTTTTAACAGCATCATTGGACTTGGAGAGTTCAAATTCCACTAAAAGTTGTTGTTTCTTTTTATTCTTCCTCTCCTCTTTTCGACTCAAACTCATTTTCACTGTAGAATCGGAGTCAAATTCCACTAACGAAACGACAGAGAAAATGAACGTCGATGAACCACTGACGACTAATCAATCCAAAATCACATATGGATTTTAAACTAATTAAGAAAAATGTTAATTTATTTCTGAATTCTGTAATTCTAATTATTTTTGAAGAAGCACATGTAAAAAAGAAGTCTACAAAAATTCACCATGCCACGAAAGTGATTTGAATCTGACCCAGTTTTCCCTCACATTCTCTCATCTCGATTTTTACTCGGAAGTCCATGGGGTACTGTGAATAATTTTGAAAATAATTCAAAATTTTGATATGAAACAATTAATTTTTTGATTGAATCTTTATGAAAATTCTACTCCGAAAATCTGCCACACTGTATTTAATTTTGTGAATTGAGATTTTGGATCAATGCGGACAAAAATTTTAATTACTATTTTGAAATATAAGCTATAGAATTAGCTACATCAAATTAAAGTGTGTCCGATTTTATTTTTTAGACGTAAAGAGCAACTGGATGCAATTTTTTTTTAAAATGAGGGGACACGCTAACTTGAATTTGTCAAGGACATATCTTCGGAGTTAACACAATTGTAGCATCAGCACTTTCGGCCGTCCGGTTTAAAAACGTACATTATCGTGTATTTCGGGTACAAACAGTACTTATACTCATGATAGAAATGAATGAGAATTTATGTTGAAATCATCTCGAAATTATTTCTAAAGTAAAGAAAGATACTTGAATTAAATTATGCTTGTGTCATGTTAATTTTGGATCGCGTTGGGATCGGGATAGTATCATATTATACGGCTGCGAGAAAATTCACCGGAACCTCTTCTTGGACGAGTTCTTACAAATCCAAATCATGCAGTTCTAAACTATTTTTCAACAATAGTCCCATGGGAAGGAAGGTATCACTTTTCTAAATATTTTACTGCTTGAATCATATCTTGCTCAGAATCTCCAAAAAGAAATAAGGGACATATGACATAACATGCAAAGGGACGCAATATGCAATGCAATGGAGATGATGGATTACAGTGTGGACCAAAATCAGGTCCCTCTCCATCTCACGTCTTTCAGATTTAACGTATACTCCACATCCAGCAGGCTTGCATCAAATACAATCAAAATGTAATATAACACAAATTAAATCGCTTCAATTTATTTGTCCGCTATCAATTATAATTACAAATACAACATTACAGGTCTTGAGAAGGATATCATTATAATTTTCAACTAATTTTCCATTAAAATTCACAAATTCGTTCATAAACGAACTGGCTGGTTGCGATGATGGAGTAAATTCTTATGAATATCCCAGTACATTAAATAACACCTGAATTTGTGTACAAAGAAATGAACTACAAGATAATCTTTTCACTAAAACGTGTACCCGCCATATGTGGTGTACATTTATCGGGTATGCAGGTGGACAAGAAAATCCGTACAGGGCACCCGGTAAAAGAATTCTTTTGCTGTCTTTGATCTGACTAGTCCGTCAAATCCGCCAAAAGAAAAATTCGGGGAGACTCGGATTTTCGGGGTTTTCTCCCGTGTGTGGACTTGCAAAGTTGAAAGTTTTTTGGCAAAGTCATTTCGGTCGATCAATAGTTAACTCGTGCTGCGTGGAAGCAGTGCAGTGCATGTGGACTTTCTGGAACACTAGAGAGTTCTACAGCTGTGTTTCCGACACAAATCCAGTTCAGTCCGTTCAACTCCCTCCGTCTTGACCTATTTCTTCCAAAACCTTCTCCGAATTCCGTACTTTTTTTTATTGATTTGCAATTTACACCAAAAATTTAAGCAAAAATTGGCAAAAAGATGAGTGATTCGGATTCGGAGGTGAGTTTTAATATTATTTAACAATCTTGATTAATAACAATTAACATAATTAGAAGGGTATTATTGTCGGATTGATCATTTCTTGTCACAAGACCGCACCAGTTCTATGTGCATAAAGTAATTTACTAGTAATTACCACTATCGCTCATTATCGATGTTTGTATTGAGTAATACTAATCGAGTAAGGTTTTTTAATTAAAGGTTTACAAAGTTTTGCTTTGATTCTGCTCGAATGCCGTGAAAACCGTGAATATCCATGTTAATCACACGGAACTTGGTCCACGGAATTTAGTCACCAAAGGCCGTTTGTATTCTACTGATTTCCGATTTAATAATTTGATGGGACCTCGAGAATTAAAAAACATGCGTTACACGATGTCAACTAATCAACTAAAAATTCTCGAGTGAACAATGATTTTAAAAATAAAACGGGACTGAGGATTTATTTATATTGATATAGCATATTTTATTATGTGTAAATAGAAACCCTGAAATCTCACATAAATGAGATGCAACAAAAACAACTTGACTTTATTGTAATTTTGAAATATTAGATTCAAAATATTTAATTGAAAGGAACTCCACTTTCATTCCCCTGCTCTTCTACTATTGACATTGACAATTCATTTTCATTTCATAGAATAAAATGACGACCTTGCCAGTTGTCTGTCACTTGTTCTCACTCCACGCATTACTACTACTGGCTGATTAGATTTTAATGTCGGGTGAGGTTAGCAAAATAAATACTACGTCGGTTTTGACCGATAACAGAATTTTATGATTTGCATGAGAATTTTTCTGACAAGTCAACGTCATGCCGTCACCGACGGTGATGTAAATTCGTCTGTCTGTAATTTTCATACGTTTATAGAATTATCTCATTGGGATTTGGGATGAGTAATTAAATTAACTGCGACTGTCTTTGCCAGAGATTACTAGAATGTCCGTGAATATTCGAATCCTCGGTGATGAAATACAAATCTAGGCTAATCTACACATGTAGTCACCAAAGTCACCATACGCAATCACCATTCTTGGAATAATTATCTCGTTTTTTGATTTGCTGACTTCAGCAGAGTCTTTACCTGTGTACGCAGATGTTCAGTAACGAATCCATAAACGAAAACTACATTGGAACATTCTCTTTGTGATTAATGATTCACATAAATTAGATCAAAATTCATGGAAAACTGATGTACTTACTTAACACGCGTACGCACCTGGAAAAAATCCGTTCAATTGGACGTTTACAAATGTTAACCCGAATTATCACCCCATCATGACCGATTGAGTAATTAAACTACATATGTACATCCGGTGAATCAGAATTATTATGCGCATAATTTTGTATTACAATTAATGTTCCAAATTTTCATTCACGCAACGTACTTGTTGCTACATTGCGCATTGAGATCCGTGGAATTATTAGACCACACAGAATTACCTCAACATTAATATTTTCTTCCGTATTTGGTTTTTTGACCACGTGCAGATTTGCATATTTGACATTAAAAACTTACTCTTAAATTATATTGTGTATTTTACAACTAAATTACAAAACACAATAACATGTAAAATGAATCATCCTAATGTAAAACGCATTGGATTCCCATTATAATTGCGGTCATCGCGCCGCAAAGTTTTGCTTCTTGAATATTAATGTGTTCTAGGAATAATCTTAAAGTACCCAAATAGGTATAAATTCCTAACAGAAAAACTGAAGGCTAAATGGGTGCTTGACTAGGTCAGTAAAAGACCTGTTATCACATTTCTGCGAACTTTGCAGGTTCTTTTTTGCACATTTTTCGCATGACCAATGCTACTACTTGTGCCTAATAATTCCAGTGTGATAAGGAGAACCTGTCCTTCAAACTATTCACTCTTCAGTTTACTGACTCATTTTTGATGAGCAAGCAAACGGTTTTGTTATTTGTTATCATTTACGCGCACTTTATAGACAATGAACGTGAACGTACTCTACGTACACGGAAAATGTGTACACGTTGTTGACTTGCACTTGTGCATGTATATATGTATAATTTGGAATGAGTTACTATTTGAACAAGATTATTAATTCATTTGGATTAATTATTTTACGTTGTTTTAGCAAATATTAAAAAGTCATTGCTCGAAAACTAGTATGTCGTATCTTCCCTTTCCGGTGCATCTGCGATGCTGAATCACCTTTGTTCAGTCGGAGGTTCAGGGCAGACCCTTGTTAATTCAACTTGCGTTGAATAGTGATATGGTCATTTACTTTTTTGCCTCTTTTGCTCCATCGAAGATTCATTTTAATAATTCATTGTAGAATTTCTGCAAGTGATTTCAAAAATACCTATATGGGCTAACTTTTTTAGCCTAAGGACGGCATCCGGAGTTGTAGAATGCTGAAATTAATCACTGAACTATAAGCAGAAAGACATATCTGTCCAGCATAGGGAAACGACAAGGGTAGCGTTAGATCTCATATACATATGTAACTCGATCTGTTTAAGAAAGAAAGAAAATTATTGCAAAATTAGCACTTTTGTTCATTCATATGAGCGAGAGCCCTTTCTTTCAAGCAATTCACCCTTCGCGTTCTCCCTCACCCAACTGCCCAGTCGTCAGTCATCCAAATACAAACATGTATTTAATACAAAAGAAATTTTTATTTTTTATTCTCCCTTATAAAATAAAACGTGCTTATTTGCAATTGGAGCAATAGTAGCAGAGTAGAGTAGTCAGCATTGCAGGGCCCTGAATAAACACATACATTTTTGCACATGCACAGAGGACAGGAAACATCTGTCCCTTCAAAATGCCCAGTAACGGAACGGATGTCGTTTGCCGTCTGCACTTGGGTTTTAGATTATTATTTTACATTTTAGCATTTAGGAACGCGGGAGCTCAACCAGTTGAGTCTTAGTCAGTCAGTCCGGATGAGAATAACACATTTATAAAACTTGGCCATTTCTAATGTGCAAAATTAAAATATGTATGTTATGGCCAATAATATTTATGTATTTGCAATGCGTTGAATCTGCTGATTAAAATGTTTGCAATTTTAAACTTATTTACAAATGACCGGCATTTACACCTTAAGGTGTTCTCAAGCATCCGTATTCTGTAGAGAATGTCATATCTTTCCATTTGGCTCCACAAGTACTAATTTTCTCAAGTCTCAAAGATCTTGGTAAAGATTAATTTTAAAATGTAAGTAAGTGTTCCAGACTCCAGAGTCCAAACGGACTTGCGAATTTTTTTATTACAAAATGCGAATATACTTCAACATAACATTATTGTACATGCATAATTTATAAATACATACTTTTATGATAATGGTTATAAATTGACACATTGTGGTGGGCTCTGTTCATAATTGTAATGTAATCTGAGTACAACTAACTACTACAACACTACTATGTTTACGCACATGTAATGTATGATT
>JAQGCB010001749.1:0-13385 GCA_034698835.1 Protaphorura tricampata
TTCCATGCTGTCCTATGTTGTGGGACTTAGAAAATTTTCTGAAAATTTTTAGGTGAACCAATAACCCGAGTCCGACCTTTTTTGCTCTCTATTCTGGGTCAAAAGCTTGAGTTCCGTATAACTCTCTTGATAGTAATTTGTGTTGTAGTGAATTTTATTAATCAACTGGAACTGGATACCGGAGATCGTGGATTTTGAGAAAAAATGTCAGAATTCCCACCCCTTCAATACTCATCAGCCTTCATTCCATGGTTAATTCAAGTAAGTGTTTTGAACATTCAGATTAAATTGAATTAAAAAATGAAAGCCAAAAGCTGCGGGGATGAAAATTTCGGTGTGTTTGTTTAGGCTAACTTGGTTAGTTAAGGTTAGGCTGGTTAGGATCGAAATTTTTCAAAAAAATGAGGCCATTGTCCACTATACTATATGACCTATGACACCTATGTCTATGTCTAGAAATCATAACTGTCAACAGTGGTGTATGAATGAATCATACATTAGTTAGTAGTTTAGTTGACCACCACGCTAATTTCGTATGGTATAAATATGAATTTAATATTGAAAAATATGTTGCATAATAGGTAACCATCAATTTTGATTCTTGTTGCATTTGAGAGATTGGGGGAGTTTCAGTTTCAGGCGTTTAGGCTAAAATGAGCATTAAATGGAAGAATTTACTATTACGGACATTTTTCAAGCGAGAACGAGACTTACGGGACATTGCAAAAGTCAAATATCGGAGACCGAGCAAAGTTCTACGCTATAGACAAGATGAGAATAGAGCAAGAGAGTTTACAACTGATTCCAATGAATACTTTATTTAAATATTGACATTACTTCGCAAACAGTGTGTCATCAACCTTTACTTATTAAACTAAATACTAGCTGTTGGCTGACTGAAATTGTGGGATGAATAACTGCGAAATATGTTATTTCTATTTCACATAAATTGTATTACGGGAAATGTGTCTCTTGGTTGGCACTTCTATGCTTTCGCAAATCATTTTGTTTAGCTTTTCGGAATGCCAGTTCTCAGTTCTAATTCCGCATTTCGCAGTCAAATGGTTAGCATCTGAAGAATGAAAAATGCTCTATTCAATGCCCATTCTTTAAAACCACAGTTCTTCAATTACATATAGAGATTGTTTGAGGTTTTTGTGTTGGACTAAGCTGGGAGGCGTTTCATTTCATTACGAAACCGCAGGGATGGGCTCCGGATAGAATTTCTTATTTTCAGCAAGTTAGGACAGTTAGGAGGACTGTGTACAAAATAGAATTTACATTTTACACAATGTAGTGATAATTATTTTGTTTGTTTTTCTACTTATTTCCTACTCTCCGGTAAAGTTGGGGATACTTCACACTTCGTAGGATAAGATAACTCTTGGCTTATCAATTTACAAGCATTCTTAATCGCGAATATTGTTATGTGTGTAATTACTACAATACAATATGCAGAGTAGGACTTGCTGCAATGCATTTCCTTCGTCAAATTATTCACCTTATGATTTAATGGATTTCTATATTTTCATTTGTATTTATCGTATGGGTTCCAACTACTTTGACAAACGTACAAAGTACAAATTGTGATTTTTACATTTAACGTTAAGTTGGGTTCTTACGACGATGCGGTGGGTGCTTTTGTGTTTTGACGTCTCATTCGACCCCGGTGCTAAATTTAACACTCGATTACAAATTACACACGGAAAGGATTTGCATTTTATTGTACCTCGATAAGATATACTTAGTGATTAGAAAATTTCCTCAATGAACACACCAAGTAGTCAAGTATTTTACCGCATTCTAAGTTTATCCGCCCGCATTCCGCATTGAGCCCCGTTAAATCATAAAACTAGACATTCTGTTTTGAGAACTCATACAACAGTAGTTATTTCTGTATCCGGCCTGTAAAATCTATCTACGAGTATATTATATTGCATTACTGATTTCAAATATCATCCTTGTGGGCTTTTTCTCAAAATATTTGTGTGATACATTTTCGTTTAGGTCACAAAGTTGACTCGTCAAAACTATTATTCTTGTGGTGGTGAAAGTGATGATATTTTCGATTTCGAAATAAATCACCCTTGTGTGCGTTTTTCCCAAACATCGCATTATTAGCGTTAGGACAGTTAGGAGGGTAAATATTTGTGGGATACTTTTTGGCTTAGGTCACAACATTTACTCGAAACTATTGTTCTTGTGGTGACAAATTTCCGACTGACTGGGAAAATTTTCAAGTTTAGTGATTGAAATAATTGAGAGTGACGCAGGTAGGGCATTGTGGCACACCGTTTTCTCTTTCTCGTGCAACGAATTAAAATTAATCATTTTCCTAGTATTGTATGTAATGAGTAGATGCAGGAGTAATTTAGCTAGGAATCTTTGAATCATGCCATGGTCTAAACTTGTAATGCTTAACTAATCGTAAGGAATCATCGTAGAATTCCAATCCCTATTTTTTGATTCACTAAGCTTGAATTCAATGTAATCTTGCCACACGCGCTGACACTATTCATTTATCGTATGATAGTTACTACAACTATATATACATGAGAAAACCTTCAATCCCCTACTATCTATATTCTATAATAATGACCAAAAGTGGTTTGTTTGTGTTTGTAGCATTCTCTATAAGGTTAAATAGGGTAGATTAGAGTTAACAAGGGATGGGAATAGATCCTGCTTACGTGCGTATGACGTCAATTGTGACGTCAAACTAAAGTACATTAACAAATTAATCATTTCAACCAGTTGGGACAGAATACATATTGTAGAGAAACAGACATTGTGTATGTACCTTTCTTTACTATACGATACGATACTCATCCTCTTCATACTCTTCATGACTAACTGTCTTTTTTACCTTACATTATTATATACTGAAGCACAAATCATAATGTTTCAATGTACCCCCTAGTCAGGTCCCTGACCCAACACGAGTATGACCAGAAACCTACTAGTTAGTGATTGATAAGTAAGTGCTACTAGTGCTAGTAATTTACCTGAAATCTGAGTGGTGGTAAATGAAGTGGAGTTAGTTTTTATGGAGGAGAGTTACTGATTTAATTGTATTATTATTACTATTAATATTACTATTTACACGTACAATATTTACCTGGGCCACACTGTGTAAATTGTGTAATTACTTTCCATTGTCTTCAGGAAGTGCACTTTTTACTACTCCTAAAATTACCATACAATTGAGTTCAAGTTTAACGAAACAATGTTATGCTCAGACGAATTACCTGCTTGGGTTAGTACGGCAGCCGCATTGGTACGTGCAACCAACTTTTATTTACACTTATCATTTTATGTGTCGAAAAGTGCGACAGTTTTGAGTTACACCATAATGCGTGATTCAAAAGATCGGTATGGACTTTGAATGTTTAGCACGGAAATGCTTCCTGGTATAAAATAAAGTAAATTAAATATAATTTGTCTTCACTTCCTGTCAAATTGTCGAAAATGAGAAATGTCACGAATTAATGTTGACAAGACCGGTTATTGCACACGGTGAAATAAAAATTACTATCTGGAAGTATCAACACAAACAGTTTATAGCGCGTGGCGACTTTTTATTGGATTGTAGTTTTTATGGATTTTCGTGCTCAAACACATTTCACGGCCAAGCAACAATATGAATTACAAACACTATTTTTTTTATTTGAGTACAAGGAGCGCAGAGCGAAAGGCGATTTTCCTTAACCAGTAGTATAACGAAAACTGTAACACAATTTTTTATACCTGCAGGTTGCATCGGAAAGAAACATAGACTTGAGTGCAACTTTAAAAAATGAAACGAAGCATTTATCAAATACAAAAAAGTTCACTGCCTGGTTATTAAAGAAGACGTCGGAAAACAAGCGAAAAGATTTATTGCACTTACTGGCACTTAGTTCTCTGGAATATACCGTACCAGCGACGTCATCCATTTTTCTCTACAATTCAGCTCCTAACACAGACGTAAATATTAATAATGCCAACAATGAATCGACCAATTCAAGAATCACACCTCCTTCCACTAATCGAACCAGAACATTCATACAACTGTCAGGACACCCTGGGATAGCCCCAGCCGGACCGCATACGATTTGGAAAAAACTCGGAAGTAAGTTTCAGTTTCGTGAGAGTTAATTTCCTAATTTTAATTTTTTGGGGAAACGTACTCGGGGCTTCAGTGAAAATCTCTTCGTGAGTATGTGCCAAGTTATACTTCACTTCAGTTGTCTGGCCTGCCATATAATATTGAACACGTGTCCTCACGTTAGAAACAGAAGTGAGAGTAAAATAAAATGTAAATGTGCTGTACTGAAAATTCTTTTTTTTTAATATTTCAGGTGGAAGCCACGAAAAAGAAGTTTACACATACTTAAAAAATAGCAATGATAGGATGTATGATATTATACCGAAGTACCACAGTGAGACTGATTGGAATAATGAGATATTCATTGAACTAGAAGATTTGTTCACCACGGGTTTTAATTCATCGTTGGGAATAATGGATATTAAAATGGGGTCTCGTACATTCTTAGAATCTGAAGTATCAAATACAAAGGAGAGAGAGGATCTCTACAAAAAGGTAAAATAATACGTATTATAATTTTGTTTGTTGAATTGGTAGTTTTTAATTTATGATTTAATTTACACGTGTGCAAGAATTTTATCTAGTATATCTGCTTCTACCAACAGATGGTTGAAATAGATCCAAATGCACCAACCCCTGAAGAACATTCCAAACGCAGTATAACAAAACTACGCTACATGCGATTTCGAGAGGAGCAATCGTCAACATCACTGTTCTCATTCAGAATAGATGCAGTCAAGGTAATACTTGCTTCAGCTAAATCGTAATGATCGTCTGAATACACACCTTGGGCTGTGTACTATTTATTGTATGTTCATGACACATTTACATTTTGTTGGTGTAAGCAATTTTATATTCAATTTCTATGATTCCATTTTAGTTCCAGGACCAAGACAAGCCGTCACATTCATCCTGCTTGAAAATACTAAAGGACGAGTGCAGTATAGCTAGTATTCTTCAGCAATTTATTTCATCAAATCCGAGGATCAAAGTACAATTTCTTGAAAGATTAAAATACATGCGCGCTACACTTGAGGAATCCGAATTCTTCAAGTCCCATGAGGTAAAGAACCCCCCATTAATTGAACTATTAAATCAATTGCGTACAATGGAATGCTAATGAATGTTTTTTACTTCACTCTTCAGGTCTTGGGAAGTTCAATATTGTTAATACGGGACGCAGAAAAATGTGGGGCTTGGATGATTGATTTTGCTAAAACAGTTGAATGTGAAAATCGGTTAAATCATCGAGTGGGCTGGGAAATTGGGAATCACGAAGATGGTTACTTGAAAGGACTTGATAATTTAATTAGCGTAAGTTTCTTTTTTATCAACTGAATATTTCTAAATGAGTTCCAATCCTTACAGAATAAGCAATAATAGAAATCAATTATAATTTATAATAAACTGATCAATTTCTTCTTAATTATATTATCTCGAAATTAAATTCCTTATTGAATCAAATTTTAACATCGTCACAATTGAAATTCTGGAAAATTATTAACGCAACGATTTTTTTTACAGATTTTCGAGTCACTCTAACATTCATCACTGTATGTATGAATGATATACCTACTACTATGCCAGCGCCGGAAACGCATACGTTCGATACAAAGGAACTAGTCAACGATGAATGAACGTTGTTTGAGGATTTCTACGTCTACATCGCCAAAATGCCGATGGCCGATCCGTAGCTTCGGAGTCTTCGTGTATCAACATTATTATTACCAACGTAATAATATTAACATGTATTTATAACATTTTCTATACTCGTCTTTAAGCATTTGTACGACTACGACATTGCAATATTTTGTCTCTATTTTTGCAATGCTTAAATAAGCTACGTTATACAAATGGGGACTTCCTAAAGAAAATTGTCTTCGAAATTATTGATAAAATGATAAGTACAGCTACTAGATTATTATTATTACTACAGTAAGCAAAGGAGTGGAGTCGAAGATTACGCAACGTTAAGAGTTATTTCTTTACTCTCTCTTAAGCTTATCCCTATTTCACAATTTATAACTGAATTAATAATAATAAGTATGAACCGGTAGCTTACTTTATACTCGATATTGCTCTCATACATATTTTACGTTGGTTCAGATTTTATATTAAATATTTAGTGTTGTATTTTATTATTTCAATGAAAGATTTTATTTTATAATGTGAAAAAGCTCAAATTTTATATTTAATATTCAAAAATAAATTGGTTTTGGGATGAATGATAATTTAGAAAACAAACCCTGTGTGTAACGTTGGACCTCTTTTAATTATTGCCTTGACATGCAAGGACACATGAGAATACACAGTAACCTCTGGCCTCAATAGTATAATTGCGGTTTAATCAGAAATTGAGTGAATAAAGTTAGGGTTCATTCGATTTATCTAGATACTAGCATCGTCCCTATTCTCCTTGGTGTACTTGAATGAGGGATGGCTGAATGGCTGGAAGGAATCTCGAATGGTGTCAACTCAAAACACAGTCACAGCCTTGTTGAATTCGAATTGCATTTATTTTGTAGTTGTACAATTTCATGTCACTGTCGCCATAACCTGTTTCTTGTAATATGTTCCTACAGCGGACTCTCTATATACCGAACTCGAAAAATGCACCAAAGAAATGTGTCCAATAAAGAGAAAGTTTAATATACAGAGAGTGGAATAACAAAGAAGTGTATACAAAGGGAATTTTTGCGTTCCTGACATTCTGGTCGGTATAGAGAGGTGTACGATATAGGGGAGGTTGATATATAGAGATTCCACTGTATTATTAAAATCCTTTGAGTGCGTTCTTCTGGACCACCGTGTGCTAATTTGGGGGACTGTAAGAATTCTATCCTTGCGCGCAGCAGACCATCTCATCCGGATGCCAGTGATTTTCCGCGGTAGATTGAATCTTTTCGAATTAGAATTTCTTTCTCTTTTCGGACGAACTGAATTTCTCAGAATTTACACAATTTAATAAAATTCAATAGGTACTTAATTGAAGTGAAATGGAGATAAAGACGGAGGATGACGAAATTCCAGGAGTGGAAATTGAGATTGCTACGTCTTCTGTCCGACGAAGTGAGCGGAAAAGAATAGCAAAACACCCAACAGAATTTATTTTGACAAAACTCACAAAAACTCAGAATGAAAATATGAAAATAAATTCCACGAATAGAAATACAAATGTGAATGAAAATCCACAGTCAAAATGTGTAATTTGTTATGCAGTTTTTGACCATTCAACTGCTTTCTCTAGAAGAAAAAAATTGAGCCCAACATTTTGTATGAGTGTTTTCAATGTATTCTCCAGATTTCTTGAGTTGAAAAATTATTCAGAATCCGAGTCGTTGGAATGGGATTTTGATACATTTCCTTTGCCATTCTGCTCTTCGTGTACGAATTCAGTCCTTGGATGGACAAAATTACAAGAACAGTGTGAAGAGTTACAAGCCACACTGTCCAAATTAAGAGAATCCGTCAGAGAAAATATTTTGACTTCTTCAGAGATTTTGTCAGCGGATGACACTTACATCATTGGGCAAGAAGAAAGTTCAATGGAAACCACTGAATACAATACTAATATTGAAAATATCAGAAGACAAGTTTTGAGTGGTAATTTCTATATTTACATTACAAACACGAAGTAATATTTCTATTCGTAATATTAAACTAACTTGGATTTTTTTAACTCTTCGACAGATATCAATATCAATGCAGATAAATTCAGCGGAAGTAGAAAAAAGAAATCCACTGTTCGAGTTAAGAATTTGGAATCATTGCAAGAAACGGAAACGGGACACCTGGAACCCGAATTCATTGTCGGAGATATTTTTGATTTGGAACATGAACAGAGTTACAGAGAAGGTCACGGGTTAGACGCGGTTGACACGGACGACTCAAGTTCGAACGGAAGTTGGAATGTACCAGCTTTACCAATCGGAGTTGAAGAAATTGAAGACGACGAGGAGGAGGAAGAAGAAGAGGAAGAGGAACCTATTCAGGTTAAGAAACCAGGAAGAAATACTCTTGGCAAAAACACTTCGGACAAGAAAAATCAAACGCTGACGAAAAGTTCAAAAACCTCTCGTCTTGATAATAAGAAGCACCCTAAGATTACAACCAGAGAAGACGGACGAAAGTTTTATGGAGAAACTGAATTTACTGAAATTGTTGAAGATAAAAATACTAGATATAAATGTGGTACATGTGGTGCCACACAAAAAACCCTTCTAATCTTTAAACGACATGTCCAACAACTACATTCTAAGGCCGGTGAGTTTATCTACGGAATCACGACTCAAAAGTTTCTAGTAATACTCTTAAGCTCTCGTTTGTTTTTTTATTATTACAGAACCTTTCGAGTGCCTGCATTGTGGAAAAATTTTACGTAACATTGGCTCGAAGTCACGTCATATGAAAATCTACCACTCCTCCGTACCTCGACCTTTATTACAGTGTGACCTTTGCGGAAAACAGGTTACTCTTTAAAATAAATTGTTTTTACCTTATACTGTTTAGTATAACTTTATTTTATATATTTTTTTCTAGGTTACTAGCCAGCGTGGTATGGTAATTCATAAAGGATTAATTCACAGAGAGG
Source organism: Protaphorura tricampata (assembly GCA_034698835.1). Classification (NCBI taxonomy): domain Eukaryota; kingdom Metazoa; phylum Arthropoda; class Collembola; order Poduromorpha; family Onychiuridae; genus Protaphorura; species Protaphorura tricampata. Next base: position 8,679 of record JAQGCB010001749.1, read on the forward strand.
GCCTGGACAAATTTCATTTGTGTGACATTTGTTCCCGGCCATTCCACAATGAGAGAGAAATGAAAAATCATCGTTGGTCACACAAAAGTGAAGAAGAAAAAGCCGCTGCGATTAGTGAAACCAAAGATCCAGCCAGTTTACCTGCAAATCATGTTTGTCAACAATGTGGGAAAGTTTTAAGTTCTGAAGCTAACCTAAAATCTCATGAGTTGATTCATTCTAGTGAGAAACCATTCGTTTGCGATGTGTGTGGTTGGAGCTTCAGACACAAAGCGAACTTACTGAAGCATCTTGAAATTCACATGGATGGGGATGAAGTTTTTAGGTTCCCGTGTAAGGAACCCGATTGTGGAAAGAAGTTTAGGTCACGAACTCAGCTTCGGAATCATTCATTTAGTCACAAAAATGCATCAGCTAAACCACACAAATGCCCGAGTTGCGAAGCATTTTTTGTAAGGGCTTTCGATCTTACAGTCCATAAACGAGTTCACACACAAGAGAAGCCTTTCCAGTGTCAAGTGTGCGCTAAATATTTCTCTCGACAACATCACTGGAGTCGACATATGAAAAATGTGCATCATGTTGAAAAACCCGGTCGTCCAACTAAATATCAGGCTGATACCATTGTAACGTACATTGAAGATTTTAGTTACTCATTACTTGCTAATGAGCCAGAAACAGTAGTAGTACCGGAATAATTACCACGTAATTGTATTTTTATTTAAGACTAACATTAACCTGAAGGTTTGAACCAGAACCAGGGAAATTTTGTTAACTATAATTTATGGTGTCTGTGTGGAATATCCTGTTTTTCAGAGTTGCGGAGTTGCTATTTCTCGGCATTTCGCCTCAGGTTTGGACTAGCGTGTCAATTGACTAGGTGTGTGGCGTGTGGTGTGCGTATAGCGTGTACTTGTGTGATACAGAAAATATAAGTTTAGTTGTTAAATACTTACGAAACTCTCATATTTTATTGCCTAACGAATTATCACGTCTTCTTTCATTTTCTCATCTTACTGCCTACTACATTATATTAAAATGTTCATATGAATGTTAACTGAATGTAATCAATTGTAATTAAAAGAAACCTTGTTTTGAAATGGAAATGGAAGAAACACGACATTTTTTTTTAACCTGGAAAGTCTGGCACTGGATAAGAGTTTATTACAAGTCGAACATACATCCATATCATTCTCTAGACTATTCTCTAGGTAGTACAATTTCCTTTAATTTCTGTCGGTAAAATTTTAATGACATCAATCAAGTCAACATACAGTATTTGCAATTCGAAGTCCAACTCCACTCCAACTGCAACTGTCCAAAACCTTGATCTGACTCCGAATTCCGAAAGGCCCAAAGTTTGCAGATTCACATTCAGTTAAAAATATATGTATTGAAGGCGTTGGCTTTATTTCCTAACATTTTAAATTCCCTGCCTATAACGGCCACCCGTATCGTCCGGGTCTTTTGGGACAGGTGTCAAATCGTTGGGCTTTGAGCATAGAAGTTCTACTCATCCATAAAAATTGTGAACCTGAGAATTTGGAATACGAATGCCTCGACAGACTGAACGGCGGGGAATACAATATCCGGAATGACTTTCCACCAATGAGTCAGCTTAAACAGTACAGAAGAGGATTGCATTGAAATTTTTCAGGCCGAGTCCAATTTTTGGTGTACAATTAGCTCAAATATTCACAAATATTAAATATTTTATTTAGATTGACAGTCATAATTTTGGGTCTGGTTCTGTATAATTGATAACTGGAAAAAATGATGAAGATCGTGAGTGGGGAGAATGAAGCGAGTGCACTCGCTAAAATCACTGCAGCTTGTGTGAACCATGTCAGAATTCCGGTCGGAGGAGATCGAATTTACAAGGATGAGTGTGTATTCTCTTTCGATACTCCGGTAAGCGTTTGTTTGGTTTAAGGCGATGGTGTGTCTAGTTAGTTTTCATCTTAAAATTTTGTGAACAAAATATTGTGTTGTATATTTCCAGGAATCTGAGACAGGTTTGTATGTTTCTTTGAATTCATTTTTGGGCGTTGGACAAGATCACTTGGAGGCTTACCATAAACGCACTTCCGATTCACTCTTCCTTCATTACCGTCGTATTAAGGTCAAGGTGAGTCTTGAGTAATTTTAAAAATCCGTCCAATGTCCAGATTCACAATGTGATCTCTTGATTAGTTACATGTTACAATAATGGAATCTTGTGTAGGTTCCAAGACCACAAGATGGTCCTGAGAAAAAAGTAACCCGGCTTGCAATTGGAGTTGACGGTGGATTTGATGGAGGTCGTGACTTTGATTACGAAATCACAGAACATTTTCAGATTGCTGTTCTGCCTGAACTCTACCTTATCCCACTTCCGAATGAAAAGCTCCCGGAAAAAGTAAGCAAATTAACAACCAAAAAAATACTAGGCGTTTTTATCTATCATACTTGATTGGCTAAAATTTAATACTCAATAGTTTCGATGGATAATCAAATAAAGATAATTCTCCTTTCAATTCTGTATAGGTGCTATTATGTGTCGCTGGAATTCAGGCTGCTGAATCGGCGTCCCGGCTAGCCGAACTCGAAGCAATGGCCGGGACTTGGGATGGAGAAATATTGGTTGTGTCCAAGTATGCCAAGAATAGTCTAAAAATGTCATTGATGATCTCTTTTGTTTTTGAAGCAAAATTAAAGCAACTGATCGAATTGTTTGCAGGCATGCCGAGAATTTACTTCAGTTGGACAACGGAAAGAAAATTCCACCGAAGGGATGGCGTTGTGAAGCAGAAGGTTGCACACTCTCTGAAAATCTTTGGCTAAACTTGACGGATGGGTCAATCTTGTGTGGACGCCGTTTTTTTGACGGGAGTGGTGGAAACAACCATGCTAGTGAACATTATAATAAATGCAGTAAGTTTCATTTGTTATTGGTTCTAAAGCATGTCTTTCCAATCGCTTAATTCAAGAATAATTAAAAAATTGAAATTGGTTTACAGAGTACCCTTTGGCAGTAAAATTGGGTACGATTACTCCTGCTGGACGTGGTGATGTCTATTCCTATGACGAAGATGCGATGGTTGAAGACCCAAAACTCGTGCAACATCTAGCGAAGTTTGGAATCAACGTGGCCGTTTTGGAAAAAGTGAGTCTATTATTGGGAATTGGGAAAGTAGACTTTTCGTATTTTAAAATTTATAAAAATTAAAAACTTTTCAGACAGATAAAAGTATGGTTGAGATGGAAATAGAATTAAACCAACGACACAGTGAGTGGAACGATATCCTAGAAGCTGGCTCCAAACTTGAGCCTTTATTTGGCCCTGGATTTACAGGCCTCATCAACTTAGGGAATACTTGTTATTTGAATTCCGTGGTACAGGTTTTGTTCACAATTCCTGCTTTCCAAAAACGGTAAGCTGAGCAATGTTAACGTTGAATAGGCATTTGCGTTCGGAGAACTCTTTAAAAATATTGTTGTATCATCCTTCCTTCTACCCTTTTAGATTCTTGGACAACGCGTCCAGATATTTTGAATCGTCAAGAGACCCGGTGAATGACTTTAATGTGCAAATGTAAGTTTCGTATATTTTTATTCTGGTTTTGTCTAATTTCGTAATAACACAATCACAATAACAGGTCGAAGTTGTGTTTGGGCCTAATGTCAGGAAAGTATAGCAAGAAGGACAATGAAGAACAGTCGGGAATAAATCCGCAGATGTTTAGAAATTTGATTGGAAAGGGTCACGTAGAGTTTTCGACTAAGAAACAGCAAGATGCTCAAGAATTTTATCTTCATTTCATCAACGCTATAGAGGTTTGTAGTTCCGTTTATCGTTTGTTTACTATTAAATAATTGCTAAATAAAATATGCATTATTATTATCAGCGACAAAGCCTTCAAGAGCCTAGTCCAGCCGATTGTTTCAAATTCGAAGTGGAGGACAAATTGATATGCGACGTCACCGGAATGGTTCAATACTCTTACCGTGCGGAGTATTGCGTACCCTTGCCAATTCCTTTGGAAGCAGCTATGAATAAAGCTGAAGTAACTGCTTATGAAAAAAGAAAAGCTGAGGCTGAAGCTGTAGGTCAACGCCTGTAAGTGTCACACCTACGCCAGTCGTCCGGATTGCAATATTAAAAATGATTCAACTTGATGTTTAGTTTGGTTGGTCATTGAGATTAAGTTGGACAGTTCTTAATTTTTATTTCATACATTTTGCAGTCCTCCTGAGGATTTGGTGCGGCCACGAATATCTTTCGAAGCATGCCTTCAAGCATTTGCGGCACAAGAGACAGTAGACACATTTTACAGTTCAGGTGCCGGGAAAAACTGTACAGCTACAAAGTTAGTTCAGTTCAAGTTCTTGAGATTGGGATGAGTACGACTCGAACAAAACCATTTGATTTTTTGATTTGATTGTTTGTCAACAGGTTATCTCGTCTCAAGACTTTTCCGGATTACTTAGTGATTCAACTCAAGAAATTTACAATGGGCGAGGACTGGACTCCGAAAAAGTTGGACATTTCCGTTGACATACCTCATTCTTTGGATATATCCTTTTTGAGAGCTCAAGGATTACAACCCAATGAAGTAATTTTACCAGGAGGAGTAACAAAGAAAGGTAATATAGAATTCATTTTGTTGGGCAGGGACGCAGGGATATAATTTTTGATCAGATTGGTAGCTAAGCTAAGGGATTGTC
>JAQGCB010001750.1:0-13381 GCA_034698835.1 Protaphorura tricampata
AATACACGAAAGATATAAATGACCACTCTTGAATCTTTTCTTCAGAGTCACTCCCTGTTCGATCAAGTAGGAGAAAAGTATGAATACCGCACATGGTCCGACATTGTCCACTTTTTTCAATTTCCAAAATAATTCCAACACACAAACGGTGAAACCAAAAGAGAACAGAAAGGTCAACCATAGATTGAACATGAACGGTTTTACGTAGGCGTGGAATGAAAGCATCTCTTCTATTCCGTCACATGTAATGAATGTATAATAATATGAGGATAACTTATGAAAGCTTGATTGAGTATAATGAGGTCTAGCACGTCCAAGATAAATTCTGAGCATATAATCCGTTTTTCTTCCGTGTCCGCAAGATTTTAAATCCGGGAACAAAGTTGTATTAGGGTAGTCTTTTAACACAAGAGATGCAAACAAATTCGTCTTCAATTTATTGTGAGTTTTAGTGAATGACACTTGCTGGAGGGTATTTAATCTGAATCCGATATTAGTTGGAAGCATTCGGATTATTTCACAGTCATTGGCTGATGTGTAATACAAAATGTCAACGAGACTATCACATGCTAACAATTGTTGTCTGTAGGTCTCGTCCAATTCTTCCAGAACAGACATGTTGAAGTCAATAGGAAAATCGAATTCAGGTCTCCACTGATAACGCCACATACCACATGCGGACCCCATATACGTCAAATTCTTTGGTAGAGAAAAATTTCCCAAAAGTATATAGTTATGCCAGGAGTCGCTATGCCAGAGTCGGTACCGATCTAGCTGAAACTGCTGGAACGCATTGTTGTTGTAGAACACAAAATGAACATAGGATGATTTTGCATAGTATATAAAACCGTAAGTGTAAGAAGCAGCAATTTTCACTGAACCATACAAGTGTGTATACAGATTCATCATAATTAGATATCTAAAGCTATAATAATATCTGGGCATAACCACGAAATGAGAAACACACAAGGCTTTCAATGAGTGTTGCCACAGTCTGGCATTCCCATGAAACACATAATCTTTGTCGTTTTCAGTATAACTGATATAATTGTCGCGATAATTTGGCTGAGTAGTGATAACTTTGTTGGCTGAAGTCAAAATTACAGGATAAACCCACTGTCTCATGGAAATGTTGTACGAGTCTGGTATCACGATTTGAATGAGGCAATTTTGAAAAGGTTTCAAGTACGGATCTAATTCTTCTACGTCGGGATATTGCAGAGTGGGTTGGCCACTTGTTAGATGCGGTAACTTCGAAATTAACAACACAGAACATAAGAGGGAGATGTGGAGAAGAGACTGGGCTGACAGAGCAGCACTTTGTACGTGTTCCATTTTATACTTCTAGCTGGATTCTCGTTACTATAAACTTTAACAAAAGCGAAATCTTGTACCAAACTTTTTGTTTTGGCCTGTTTTAAGTCTCGTCAGCTTTGTGAATATCAGTTTGTTTACGTTTAGCTAGTCAATTATTATGTCCAATAATCTGCGTCTCCGTATTCACTGACTAATAGTTAATATTTCACAATTGATATCACCGGATTTCGTTTAACAAATGCGAAGAAATTCTCATTCGGCCTTACGACAGGTCCTCGCCACGCTATTGGAGCTTTAAGTTTATTTACCTGTACTTTTATTGACGATTAGTTTTCGAGAGTACTGCCGCTCTTAAAGGTGATTCACAAATATTTTGAAAAACTAACTCGAGTTTAAAAGATTTTTTAGTGAAGTGTGGTTTGTTGAGACCTATTTTAGTTGATGTTGAGATGTTGAGACCTAATTCCAAAATAATCAAAACAGAACTTGTGGTGGAAATGAAGAAGAAATAGTCGGATGGAGACAGAGGTTTCGTAATGAATCCATTATAGATTTATAATATCTTTGCTCATTATTCGGGATTATGTTGTAAATAACTGAAACTTTCAAAAACTGTTAGTTTGTTCGGTTTGTGAATATCGTCTTTACAGTTCTAGCTTGAAAACTAGCACGTCTAGTCTGCGGAGACTCGGAATTTACTAAAAAGAATTAAAGTTTTTTTTCACCTGATTTTATCGTATTTACGAGTCGCCACTCTATTGGCTGTTGAACTTGAGCTTTGTGTACGCGCGTGTTCGTTAACAGACAGAGAGATTTTCGGGATTTCCGCTCATAAATATTTCCAATCAAACTCACCAATCTGCAAACAGTGCTGAAGCCACCGAATTCATTAAATAAAACACGCAATTGGAAAATATTTTGAGGAACACTCGCGTATGAAAAGAGTGATTCGGTTAGTAACTTATTTTTCGTCTGATGACAATGAAATGTTACACAAGGGATTGCGTCCATGACAAAATGTCACGTAATGGGAGTACCATGGCGTGCTAAACCCATTCGATACTAGCTGTACGATGGCAAAATATCAATTTGGAAACCTGCCAACAGTGTAAATATTACATACAAATTCATTTTATTGAACACCATTGAACGAATTGGACAAACAAATAATAATATTTATAATATATTATAAATATAAAAATATAAATAAATATAAAGTAAATATTTGAGTTGGCCTTTGCATTTTGTGATGGTTGATAACGTTGTTACTTTTTCTCTATTCGAAGCCAACAACCCCAATCCAAATTCGAGGAAAGGTGAACACTAGGGAAAAGACTACCTTTGACATCCCTTTGTCATCTTCAGGAGAATAACTTTAAAGTTAGTTAAATGTACCCATTACTCTACATTTGGAATCATCTTGAAGGTTACGTGGATAATATTGTAGTATGACTGACAAAAGCTACCAATTTAAAATATGTTCAGCTATTAAGTTTAACTAACCTAAATTTTCGGAAGTGCTTCTTTGTGGAGTCACTGAGGTGAATCCCACGCTAATATTCTCTTTCCAAAGGTAAAAGATTTGAAGACCTTATCGAGCCAATCCATAGTAAGTTAGTCGTTCATCCACCCGTTTGTACTTGTCGAAATTACGGCACCACGGGTGGTGTTTTGCAACTTCTTCACTTCTCTGATGGACTTTTTGAAAACTATATATGGCTCAAGCTTACAAGGGAACCTCGCGGACTGATCTTTGATTTTTGAGCTGAAACTTTTTTTTGGGAGTTCACTTACTTATCTCAACGTCGTGTGCAAAAGAACTAAGGCTGCTTTTGTCGCGCGCGCGCGCAATCGCGCATTGAAAATATAAAATCAGGCATAATACACTACGCAGCATGGACATCTGGTCTAGGGGAGACGAGACGAGACGATCAAGAGCGAGACGAAACGAGAGACGTCTTGCACAGACCAGATGTAATATGCTGCGTAGTATTATGCCTGATTTTTTATTTTCAATTCGATTGCGCAGGCGCGCGACAAAAGCAGCCTTAGTTATTTTGCACACGACGTTCAGATAAGTAAGTGAACTCCCTAAAAAAGTTTCAGCTCAAAAATCAAAGATCAGTCCGCGAGGTTCCCTTGTTAGTTCCATCTCCCCTCGCTGCAAGAACGACAGTGGCGTGAGCCTTCTCATGACCAGTAGACTTCAATTGCACCGTTTTATCCCCCTTTTTGTGTACGGTAGTATTGGAGAGCATGTCAAACCACACGCTTGTTTCGTCCATTGCAATAATATTTCCCGGTGATATTGGACCAGTCTTGTTCTTAACTTCTACAAATATACATGATCAGAGAGACGATTCTTCGCATGAGGTCGTCAGGGTCTTTTTGGCCGACTGTAGTTCTCCTTCGGTGAGACAAACCACTCCGTTTTAGGAATTTATCAAGCCAGCCGGCACTTGCTTCAAAGTAAGCTCTTTTGACGTTGTGTAAGGTAGGAAACAATTGTTTTGCTTTTTCACGTATACTGCGACGGGAAACTCTCAGACTCTTAGCTCTCAAATCTAGAATCCAATCCATTAAAATGTCATCCATCTCTTGGCTGATCTTTTTCGCTCCCGCGCCCCTGAATCTCTTTCTCGTAGACATCTGAACATTTTGTTTCCTAGTGGCCGTTGGTGAACTCACTGTAGGTATCAAAAATTTTAGGATTGAGATTACGTTGCGTAGAGTGTGTAGATTACGAACTGAATGTTAATTATTTCCGGCCCTTAGTAGAAATACTTTTAACGAAATTCACTTATTTATTTTGAAATTGTTAAGCCTTACCTAAGCTTGGTTTCTCCTTCCTCCACTGACGAACAGACTTTGGGTCGATTCCGAATTTTCGAGCAGCAGCCTCACCGGAGATTTCCTCGGCATATTTAATTACTTTCAGTTTGAAACTTGAATCAAACGATCGACGTTTCTTTTTTTCTGACATTGTTAATTCGACAAGAAACGAGAAATTTCAGATCCATCTTAGATTAGGTAGGTAATTTTTTGGTTACGAGTAAGACGAATAACAGAAGGAAAACGTCCGAGTTCAAAAGAACGCTGGCTGCATCACAGAGTCTGCGCATACCTGCGGTACTTCGTAGCAGGGTTGGCATAGAAAACCGGGCTTTAATAGAGACCGGACTGTATTGGAGACCGGGTTCTATTGGAGACCAGGTTCTATTGGAAACCGGGCTGTATTAGAGACCGGGTTCAATAAGAGACCGGACTCTATCAGAAGTTCTCCGGTAGTCACCATCAAGCGAATGGCGTCATCCAAGCATTTGAAAACTCACGTCAGAGAGAAACCCTATTCTTGCACTTCGTGTCCCAAGACATTTTCTAGAAATGAGTACTTAAAATTGGCACATTAGAACTCACACTGGGGAGAAACCATATTCTTGTCCTATGTGTCAGAAGACATTTGCACAAAGGTCCACATTAAGCAAACATCTTAAATCTCATACTGCTAAGCAGATAGATTCGTGTCCATTATGTTCTAAAGAATTTGTTAGAAAATTGGGACTCCATTCGCACCTTAGAACACACAATTCAAAGAAAGTACACACCTGCACCTTCTGTCAAAAGACATTTTCTACAACTGGAAAGCTAAAATTGCACATCAGAACTCACACCGGAAAGAAACCATATTCTTGTCCTACGTGCCCCAATACATTTACACAACGAGTCCATTTAAGCTCACATCTTACAGTTCATATCGGTGGTGATAAAGTGCATTCTTGTTCACTATGCTCTAAAACATTCCTTCGAAAAGATGGACTGACTCATCACCTTAAAACACACAATTCAGAGAAACTACACCCGTGTACCTTGTGTTCGAAGAGGTTTTCGGAGAATTACAAGTTGAACAGGCACTTACAAATTCATACCGGTGACAAACCATACACTTGTTCATTCTGCTCGAAATCCTTTGTTGTGAAAGGTAGCCTAGATTCACACTTAAGAACTTATACACGGGAGAATGTTTTCAGAAGTTCGCTCATTCCAACTCCTTAAGTCTGCACAATAGAGTACACACTGCAGAAAAACCATTTTCATGTATGCTTGGTTCAAAGACATATGCATACGGCTCCGCTCTAAAATCACACTCACCTTACATACACTGGTGAGAAACCACATTCTTGCTGATTTTGCTCCAAGAAATTTTCTAACAGAAAGCCGCTGAATCTTCACCTTGGAACACATACTGGGGAAAAACCTGTTGAATGCTCCTTTTGCTCAAAAAGTTCCTTCAATATTCAAATTTAATATGTCACATTCGAACACATACAGGAGAAAAACCATACGCTTGTTCATTTTGTTCAATGAAATTTTCACAGAAGACTCCCCTCACAATGCACTTAAGAACTCACACTGGAGAAAAACCTTACCCATGCTCTCTATGTTCGAAGACATTTGCTCGTTCTTCCCATTTGGATACACATATGCGAACGCATAGCGGGGAGAAACCTTTTCGTTGTGCAATGTGTCCCATGGATTTTTCACATTCAAGTAATTTGAACAGACATATTATGACTCATACATGAGAGAACCATAATATTTACTATTAGGTCTTAAGTAACACACTAGAATAGTACAAGCTCCTCCCATTAGCCTCTTGGAGGAATATGAACATGTTATGTATGGCTTAAAATCCACTCGAATGTAAGTATTTACATGTTTTACATAGTTCTCTATTATTTCCTATAATTGATTTGTATTGTTTTGTTCTTGACATTTTAATATTTATGGATTTCCCTTTTGTTCAAATGTTACCACAATTTTAAGACTGTAAAAATTTTCTCAAACTTCATTCTCGTTTGAATTTTTAACATTTGTTTTTCTCAATGTTAATACATATGCACATGTAGTACCTTGGAAATATCAATCAATCAATCAAATAGTTTTATTGACATAGCTAAACAGCTGAATCAAAAAAATAATCATTTCACATTAAAATCAGAATTGTCATAATTTTGAATATTAGGTTACAAATTAAATTATTTTCCAATTAGTTCATTTTAATAATCAGTCACAATTTTTCAGTACAATTTTGTCACTTATGCTTTCCAATGTTACAATGTCACTTGTTTTCAAATTACAATTCCACCATACAGTACGTCTTTTACCCATGCCGCTTGAAACAACTCTGAAACAGATTGTAAATATTCACATACTTTAATTTATTAAGATTGTCGTCACTTAAATAGGAAAAAATGTCGCCTTTACAATCATTGTTCAGATATTTTTCTCTGATGTCTGTATAACCCGGGCAGCTTGCCAAGACATGATCTACGCTTTCGTTCTCGCCACAAAACTTACAAGAATCTGTTAGCTTGATTATTTTATATTTAGTGAAAACAACACTTTCTTGAAGGCGAATCTGCATAACAGTACTGCGGATGTAACTTGGACAATTCTCCAAATATTTTTCACTCTGAAATTGTTTTTTGATACTGGAGTAGTGTGGGTGCCTGACAGAGTCCCGCAGAGCCTGGGTATCTTTATCTTTTAACAAAGTTTCGTAGTTTCTTAGAATTCGATCAAAACACATTGAGACTTGGTCACCATTCTGACATTCCCAGACTTCTGGCATGTTACAGTCATTCAGTAAATTTTTAATTTATGTGGTCCAGTTTATTTTTTCATCAGTCTCAGCTTGAAGTAATGCGTTATAAAGTCTCTAATAAAAGTACCTTCTTCTTTTCTGAGGATATAATTCCAGAATTTTAGTGTCAGCGATAGTATGTCAAAAGCCGTATGTAATTCACTAGTTTCTAGCCGTATAAAACATCCCGGGGTATTGATCGGAAGTCTAAGAAATTTTTTATAAAACATTTGTTGCACTTTTTCTGTGTTCCCCATGTATCTTAGTGCCCAAATTGGTGCACAGTAAAGTATTACAGATTTATTTAGTGCAGAAAGAATTTTTTTGGCGGATTCGAAATTTGTGATTTTGGCTAAGCTTATTAATTGCAAAGAACTATGCATCGCTGTTAGACCTCTCTTTATCCTATGTTCCACAGCCTCCTTAAAAACACCTGACGAAGAAAACGTTACCCCCAAGTATACATATGTTTTGACTAATTCAATTTTCTCTCTTCCCCAATATTGTTGGTCTGACTTTGCCACATTACCACCGTTCCTGAAAACTATCGTTTGTGTTTTGGATAGGTTTACTGTCAGTTCGTTCGCCTCGAAGAACGAACGTATAATATTCAGTTTCCTTTGTAAAGTCTTTGCAGTTGGTGCCACTACCGCCATGTCGTCCGCATAAAGGAGAATATGAATTAACCTGTTTGCATTCACTTTTATTCCATGACCTGGTAATTTCTCAAAACTATTAGTTATGTCATTTATGTATGCGTTAAATAAATAAGGGCTCAGACTTTCTCCTTGTAAAACACCCCTCCCTACTGTAATTGGATTTGTTAGCCCGGAGTTCGTTTTAATTTGCACTCTTGCATTGTTATAGATATACTTAAGTAATCTAATAAAAATATCTGGTATTCCTAGGGCTTCCAACTTTTTCCACAATTTATTATGTGGAACAGAGTCAAAAGCTGCAGCTAAATCTATAAAACAACAGTACAATTTTTGTTTCTTTAAAAGTCGCAGTTGAATCAGTGAGTTAAATGTGAAAACATGAGCCCTGCAACCTACTTTGGTTTTAAAACCGGCTTGGTATTCTGAGATTAAATTGTGTTTTTCTAACCACGTTCTGAGTCTTGTTGCGAGTATTGATGTGAATAGCTTTAATATAGTCTGGGTCAATGCAATCGGCCTATAGTTTTTGGGATCGTTTGGATTTCCTTTTTTGAAAATAAGTGAGATGATAATTTCACACCAACTTATGGGTGTTCTGCCAATGTCTAAACATTTCTGAAAAAAACTACATAGGAGGGTTATTAGAAGACATGTACTTAGTTTCCATGTCTCATTTGGTAAGATATCCTTACCAGGTGCCTTTCCTACTTTTAATTTTTTAAGTCTTAATTTGACTTCTTCAGAACTAATGGGCATTGTTAAGTCTGTGGTGTCTAAATCCCTCTTCTCTGGGACTAATTCGTCATTGCATATGGCGATGTCGCTTTCCTTAAAAAGACTCTCAAAGTGATTATGCCATTGCTGAGTCTCAATTTTGTTGTGTGAAAAGCTTCTTTTTTTACAGTCTCTAATTGCTTTCCAAAACTCAGAAGAGTTTTTATGGTTTGAAAGCTTCTGTTCAACTTGCCTTACGTACCCATCTTTTTTCAACTTACAAATATTCCTACATTTTACTTTGACTGCATTGAAATCACCATATGAGCACTGTCCACGTCTAAACTTCCTTAGCCACTTTTTCTTCATTTTATGCGCATTTCTGCATTCTCCATCAAACCAGATGGGTTCAAGCCTGCGTCTATTTCCTATGAATTTTTTCCTTGAAATTTTAAAACTTGCGTATTCGCAAGCAGTGAAGATAATTTCTTTCAAATTTTGGTCAGACTTGTCAATGTCATTAAAATCCTCAGAGCTCATCTCAGTTTCAAGCATGTTGTCCAGTATTTCGTTATAGTTTGACAAGTCGGTTTGATTTCTAGAGTATTTTATTATGTCCGGTAGTGCATATCCACCTGTACAATCAGTTGGACCTATTTTCTCATTGTCATCTCCAAGGATATTTAGTGTCAGAAGTATAGGAAAATGGTCCGAGTGTGAAAGTTCAAGGACTTTAAAATCTTTAACAGATTCCCAAGCACTGGTCGTACACAGAGCCAGGTGAACCACACTACACCCATTGCCATTATTATGTGCGAATGTGTAACTTCCCGAATTATCACTAGGCATATTACCATTACAGATATTTAGACCCTGAGTCATTAGAATATTTTTTAAATTAGCACCCATTACGTTCACCTTCAAGTCCATTGTCTGTCTGTTCTTTCTATGACTGTCAAAATTGCAGATTCTACTATTTAAGTCACCAACTATAAATAGCTTTGCGTATAAATTAGAAAAATTGGCGATTTTGTCAAAAAATGTTTTTAGTTGTGCTAAATGAATTGTCCCAGGTTGAACATAAACAAATACAATCATTATCTCTTCACTTCCATTGTGTAATCTAAAGAACATTGCAGTTCTGTCCGTCTGAACTAGGTCAATTTTATTAATGTCAAAAGTTTTTCGGAAACCTACAATTAGTCCCCCCCCGAAGGCCTACCTCTCGTACTCTTTGTAGCAAAATTACCTTCGGGTCTACATATACTAAAATTGGAACGATACAGAGAAGATTAGCATGGCCCCTGCGCAAGGATGACACGCAAAGTCGTGAAGAGTTCCACCTTGGAAATATATCCGATCTATTCGCAGCGTTTTCTATAGTTTTGTTCTCGCAAAAAAGGAATTACCGCTACAAAAGTTGTAGCCAGGGGACAGTGAGCTGGAGATTGTGGGTGCCTGTCTGTGGGCCAAAACGGGTTCGAGAAACAATACCATTACAGATGTCAAAATACTTGAATATATTTTCAAAGATCAAACTATATAATTGAAAATGTCATGCTTTTAAAATTACATTATTAGATAAACGTCAGCCGATGGACCGGGCCGCCTTAAGTACACTTGCATCCTCTGGTGACCCCTTTGGTTGTGTGATCGTTATGGATCATTCGTGCTGAGAGTTTGGTTGTTTAGGAGGTCAACGGCTACAATATCTACAATCTGGTCAGGAAGGACATTTCGTGCATATTCTGTGAAATTCTTTCAAAAATTCTTTAACATTTGGAATTCGGTCGGTATAAAATCAGTCTAAATTTTTTTGGTTAACACTACCGTTGCTTTGAATGGACTTTGTGTGGTAGAATTGATGGTTGGGTTGTGATACTTTAACTTGACCACGGAGCACTTCCTGGACTTTAGATCCTTGTGAGCTTCCTGTGTATCAATACATATTTCGCAAAACTACGATTCGTGTACTCTTGTTCGTTATGTCGTTTGAATTTATCTAATTTTTTGCCTGAAGTAGAAACCAGAGTGGTCTCGAAAGCTTGACAAATAAAATATATTTTTACAACACAAAATGGCATCCGTTCTATTCATTGAAGAGAACAGAAGTCAATACATATGTTTATTTTTATTAAAGACACAGAGGGATACAAAAATAAATAAAACAACTTTGCGATGGTGTAGATGAACAATCCATCTGTTCTTCCAGCCAACTTAGACGATTTTAATCATGAATAAGAGAAGTAGCATTTCAAATTTAATTTGACTTGTATTGGATGCTTGACTCAAAAGAGTGTAATGCACAGTAACGCGGGGCACAGTATATATCATCTGGGCGTTTAGCAAATTTAGTGAGTTGTTCATTTGTTTTGCAAGTATCGTCGGAGTCACACGTCAAGGTTTGGTTCCAAGTATAGATATGCGATGACTTTTTCGGTCCATCCACTTCCGTGTTCCGTCTTCCGATACCAGAGTGCATACCGCAATAGCGTGGGGCACAATAGATGTTAGATGCCTCTTTTTCTACATCCTTGAGTATTGTTTGACAGTACTCATCAGAGTCACACTTCATGCTTCTACTATACATCTCCCTAGGCACTCTTATACCGCCTGCCTCGTCACCTGCCACAAACGTTTCTCCCAAGACCTGTGAAACCAAAAATATTCATATTAATGTTATTCCAACCAGTTCAAATATTCAATGCCTCGGGCGTGCAAAATACAGATTGAGGACTACCATTCCAAGCAGCCAAATGACCAGGATAGACATTAGCTTCATTTTTTTCTTGGACAAAATTACCGAATTGTTAACAAATTCCCACAAAAACTTATGTGTATTGCACAATCCCGTGGATGAGTATGCCAGTGTACTGTCTTGGTCTGACGTGCTTCCTTCTAGTTCTTCGCAAATATTTTTATTTTTGTCGTGCATGTAATGAGTTCAAAAAACAACTAATATTGTTTGTGCCAATTAAATCGCACCATTGACATGTTCACAAACACTTCCGTATTTTCCTGTGGTAGTAGGATAGGTTGGGAAAATTATTCCCACTGGCTAATTACTCCGTCAATTCTTGTACTCATAAAAATTACGAGATTTCAAATGTGGATTTTCTGAAATTCTTTTGACCCCCAACATTCCGGTCAAAAAAATTTCATTATTGGAAATAAGGAACTCTGATGATTCGACAGCAGGTATGCATGAGGTATGAGTATGAGTGTTTTTGTTATATGAAATCTTAAGACCAACTTCTACATTTTGGCATCCGAATTTAACTTTTTTTTATAATTTTGAACAATTCTTTCAAATTCGACAAAAATGAACTTCGTGCTTTCTCTCTACCCGTCAGCATATTCCCGTGACCTAGGTGGACTCAGAACTTTTAGTTGCGCCGCGTAAAACTAGTTTGCGGGGGTGGGCGCGAACTGCGAACGTGATTTCATTCTTTAAAATGTGTGCCAGAAAACGAGTACCTATGGATTTTTTAGGGAATAAATTATCTGGACCCCGCTTTAACTACATTTCACCCCAAATTTAACTAAAACCGACACTTACTGAATCGACCCTAATAGTGATTATTTTTACCCCCACTTTAACCGTTTCCGACCCCAATAAAACTGAACAGACCCTATTTTACTGAATTCAAAAATAGTATAGAAACATTTATTCACACAAAGAAGAAGCCATAACAAACGACGTAAACAGTGTTACAAAATAAAACAAATACATTATTAACATTATTGAACAAGGAGGGCCTTCTTTGCCTTACTGGGTCTGCCTCTACGGGGTTTTGTCCTATTGGAATATTTTTAGCTTCAGCTGGTACTTGAAATAAACCGAGTATAATTGCAGTGCCCAGGAACCCTGAAATATACTCTGAACTCGCCCTGAGGCTTCCCTTGTGAGACTCCTTTGTAATGCCAAGAATGAAACTCAGAATTTGGTATGAGGAATGACAGTTTAGGAGTAGGACCGCTCCATGCCATAACATTCAAGTTTACTTCTTCCTTCAATCAATCCCTTTTTTCGGGTATTAATTTAACATTTAATAATAACTTCTTGGGGAACTGAAATAAAATCACTTTCAGGAATCAGCAATCACCGAGAATACTAAATCATGTGAACATGGGGGCAACTGAATTGTTTAATCTATCAATATTTTGTTGGTGATTATTAAGAGAGATTATGAGGACGAGACGGGAATCATTTGCTAGAGTCGGAGTAGATTGATCATCATTTCATGAAAGAAAAATCCGTCTCTGCAAGTCTAGACAAATTATCCTAAAACACCAGCCAGTGAAATGTAAATAGTTTTTTTTTAATTTATCCACCTAAATCTCTTTTTCAATGCAAGAGAAGACTAAGAATGTGGTTGGTAAAATAAATCATGAACCAGATCAACATGAAGTTATTATTAGAAAATCCTTGGCCAAGGCTATTTCCGAATCTGATAATGCAAGCATGGAAAAACTGAACCCCATTGGGACGAACGAGTAAGTTACAGCTTTGAAATCTACTAGTGAAGAAATATTTAATTTATATACCTTAATTAAAAAAAAACAATATTAAGGATCACAGCTTGGATACATTTTAAATAACAAAATATTTCTGTTAGCACTAGTGTTACATAATTAGATACTTTTATGAAGCGGCGCCCCACTGTATCACCCCACTGTTAAAGTGCTAGAATAATATTTCAAGTGCATAATAATCAATGCAATTCCTTGGTCTTAAATCATACAAATTAATTACATTTTTGAATTTAACAGAAACACACACAATGATAGTAGGGTCGAATATTGTGATGTAATTTTCATTAGACACTGACGACCGAAACTCTGGTACTCTTGTTTTTTTTTATACACAGAAATCTCAATGCCAATGCGAGGGAACCCGAATAATTTGGATGGAGAGTCAAACCAGGGCAAAGTGAAGGCAAACGAGTATCCTCTCCGGCGACAGACATTAACAAAATAGCTAAGGGAAGAATGAAGAATTTGAGCCACCAAACCACAAACGCGTAAGTTTTACTTTCAAATGTAC
>JAQGCB010001751.1:0-13381 GCA_034698835.1 Protaphorura tricampata
TTTAGTAGGATACGTTGCACAGAGAATCACTCAAACAAAGATTTATATTATTGCCCTAGTACTATTACCATTATAAATACAGTAACAGTTAGGTGTTAGGATGAATAGAATTGTTATCCTTATGTTACTATGAATTAATTTTTCTCAAAATTTTTAACTGATTCTGATTCATAATACTTCGACATTTTAATATGTTGACATTGACATTTAATTTATTCTACTTTCCAGCCATAGCCAAGAGCATATCGCCAGCGCCACTCGCCAGTCGCCACACAATTTGAATTTTGAATCCAGTTACAATAAGAGCCACCTTCGAGACTGTAATCCGTAATGATTGACTGATTTTCAAGATCACTAGAGACAGAATTAGTTTCATTTTTTTGACTGAAGGACGGAACTCAAGGACCTGTGCAACAAATACCTAGGTATGGTTAAAACTAACTTTAGTTGAGTTGTTTTGAGCTTAGGTGCTTGTCCATATCTGATGTCATGAGATATTGACGGTTTCCAAGAATTTTGATCTTCATGTCCCTATTGAGTAGTTGGGAAAAAATTTATATTACTGTCTTGCATGATTCTTTTCCCTACCCAGTCAAACATGACACCCTGTATGGACAGCAATTTGTTCCAATTTCACAAAAGTAAAATAGTGTCAAAGGCTTTTTACGTAGGTTCTAGACTGAGAAAATTGTACTCGAAAAATTTCATTCAGCACTCAAATGCACGAGTGAAAATGGAAAGGGATGAACATTTCCACACATCAAATCTGGCAGATGATGTGAATTTTGGCGATGACGACCAAAACCCTTTGACGGTCACACCATTTGAATATTCTTGCCTGAAGCCAGTTGACACAAATTCTCAAGATGCTGCTGAGGAAAGACATGTACAAGATTCCGAGGTGGTTCCCGATAAGCAACCACTGCAATGTTCGGTAGAAGAATTTCTCCCCCACGAACCTGCTACAGATCCCCTTGGAATTCCTGAACTGGATACTCTTGGAGTTCTTGATAATTTTGTGGTGGATAGTTTCAGCAGGAATGAAAATTCAGAATTAAATTCGCTGGGAATATCGGAACAACGAAGTACAAAACTCCCATTACAATGTCCTGTAATTCTTGTAGGGCCAAGCCCAGATTCAGAAAAATCATCGTGCGTCGAGAGTACATTGTCCTCCAGAATATCCATTTCACCGCACATTAGTGAAATAGAACAAACCGACGAGTCTCTAGACACCGTGCAGCTTGGCAATTGTACTTCGAAACTACTGAAGGCCGGCGACGATAGCACTTTGACCTTTGGCGAAAATCAAAATGATGCTGAAACTATTCCCCAAGAGATAAGCCCAGCAGACTGCATTGCCACGTCGTCCGTCCTTTCGAACGATCTAATCCTTGATGGTTTCAACCAAGTTGAACCGTCATACACAATTTTCTTTTACTCGTGTACAGAATGCTCCAAAGTTTTTGAAACTGAGGAAAGGTTGAACGATCATGAAAATGAATTCCACCCAACGCTTCCCGAGGGTTTGCAAAATTTCGGCGATAAAGTTGATGATCAGCGCTCGAAGAAGAGCAACAGCATGGACGATCTATGCAAAATAGTTCGGGAGCGAATTCTTCGGGTTTCTTTGGAGAAAATAGACACAAGGTGCGGACTAAATATCCTAGATGAGAACTTATTTTATGGAGTGGGTCTACTCTGTCTAAAACAAACTACAAGTGTTGAAGAGTTTTCATGTAATTTTACCAACAAGTACCGTTATTTGTGTCAGCCTTAATAATCGTTTAGTTTAGTGTACGGAAAATGTTCAATGAGTTCAATGCGGAATAATTGCTCCGCTCGTACACATAAACCCGATACATTGAAATGTCTTATGATTTCCGTGGACCAGTCATCCTAACGATTAACGATGTCTGAAAAGACTCAAGTTTTCAGTGCTTAAAATAAAATAAAATAAAATAATAATTTTGGCTGACCAATCCAACTGGTTCTAGTATCGGTTCACGGATCCCATGACGGGTTTGAGAAAACTCATCCACACTTACACTTATGATCAGTTTCTGGAGATTTCTACTCCAAAGATGTCCATTTCTAAACCTTTGTTGAGTGCTAAAGTAAATTAGATGGACAGTCCGGTGGTGGCCCCTTCTATTACTCACATCTTTCTCTATCGAATGAATTTGACAACTGGATTTTCATCCTGAAAAAGATAATTTTCCTTAAGCATGGTCTTCAGGTTCATTAAGTTTGTGCATGTCTTCCGACTCAACTCAAGAAGTTACAGCATGCGTTGACACAGGATTTGAAGCCGTGTGCATGTCTTCATTTATTTACTAGTGCTCTATTCGTAATGTTTTTATATTCAGGGCTTTCTATTTCATTGACACTTACTAACAATAAATTAATTCTAAATAGATCTATTCTCGGGACTTCTTTGTTTTGAAACAAACCTCATTCTACATTTTAAGCTAATATATTATTTTTTTCAGAACTGATACTTGCGAAATCTGTGGAATGCGTGTCCTAGCTGTAGAACTCTCAAGTCACCGTAGAACGCATGACGATGAAGAAGACGATGACGAGTCGAGCGATAACTCATCTGATAACTCATCCTCGCCTAAGTCTAGGGCTCGACCGAAGAGAAGTCGACCTTCCAGCCCTGGTTACCTGAAGACTAAGACTCACTCCAAGAGAGAAAAGAGTCGAGGTCCGCCTCCGTCGAAAACTTCTGTTCGTCTCAAGATGAAGGTTGAAGCCCAGACGAAACCACACCAGTGTCGATTTTGTGACAAGAGATTCGTTTCAGCCAGTCAATGTAGATCGCATCAGAATGCTCATTCTGAATTCTTGGAAGACTCACGAGAGGAGTCTCTTATACCGGCCGATACGGAATCAATAGGGGATGCTGCAAGTCGTCGGAGACGAGGACGTCCGCCTAAAGTCAGGGACAGTGCAGTGACCACATCGGAAGAAATCAGAAATCAAAAATCTCAATCTTACTCTTGTGACAAGTTTCACACATCTCAAACCGAATGCAAGTGCAATACGAATAATCAGGCAGATTCTAACTGTCAGCTGCAAGGAATGCCAATTTTAAGGTCAAAGGTGGAACCAGTTCATGATGGCAATTCTAATTCAAGTTTGGGTCCTCCGGAACTGATATCAGCGGAATTGGAAGACAGACTTTTGCCAAAGGGTACAAACGAAAGGTAATTTTGTTATTTATAATATTTAGGCCGGTTAGAGAAAAAAACAATTAAACAGCATGGTGAACTAAGAAGAAATGTTTATACAGTGATTCAGAAAAGAAAGATACCTGCCAAACTTGTGGAGAGGAAGTTACAAGGGCAAACCTGTTGGACCATATTCGAAGTCATCTTGAGATAGGTCAGCGGAATTGCTCACTTTGCCCTTACCAAGGGAACAATCGTAATGACCTCAAAGAGCACATCAATACACACTATGGATTGCGTCCGTACGAGTGCCGTTTTTGTGACAAAAATTTCTGTTGGGCAACAGGACTCAAAAGGCACATGCTCGTTTCACACAAAGATATGACTCCCTTCATATGCACCCATTGTCCCTTACGATTTGAGACACATCGTGAGAGACGAAGACACGAGTTGACCCACAAAAACATTTTAAAACCTGGTGGAAGTAAACCCGCCAGACGATCGAGCCTCAATCCTGTGCAATCATCTGAGAAAAATTCGATTGCACTCCCAGAACGATGTAAAAGTGTTGCACCAAGTTTCCCTACTCAAACCAGCTTTGACCACATCGCCGGTCTTGATATCAGAGCAATCGCGGGAGATGACGAACTAGAACAAGAACTCCGGAAAAGATCACTTTACCCAATCCCAGAGTATGCTCCGACAGAATTAAGAATTTCGACAAACACCTCGGTTATTGACTTCAGGAATGAGATTCAACCCAAAAATGAATTTAATCAATCCTCAGAGCATCCAGAAAATAATGTGATATCTTATGGATCCAAGCTCCAAGAATTGACTCCAACTCCAACTCCAGAGTTTAATTCTTTTCCGGCTATGCAAACTGGGAATTCAAATGTTTTTATTAAACAGGAGTCCGAACATGGAGTTTCAAGTACCCTTTCCTCTGTTTCATTTTCCGAAGTACACACTGTGCCTGCCGCCGTTTCAAATTCATCGTTTGTTCATAGCACATTACAACGGACACCGGAATATTCGGCAAGTCATTTTGAGGGTTTGTCCAATGATGGATTTGTAAGTAGTCCTGATCGAAATGTCGGAAAAGATAAGACAACAGCAGATGGAGCTTCTCCTGAAATGTATCACGATAAGCCTGATCAAAGGTACGTAAATAGATTCTTATTCGTACTTAATGAACGTTCTATCTTAATCCTCATACTCAGGACTCTAACCAAATATTTATTTATCAATCGCTGTCAAAAGCCAGTTTATAATTAACTTGCAAATTGTGCATTACAGGGAATCGGAGAGATGCAAGACCTGTAATCTGAATATCCCAATCGATGATTTGATGAGTCACATCCAAAGTCATCTAAGACCACTTCAAAAGAAATGTGATATTTGCAGTTATGAGGCAACTAGTTGGAAACTTTTACCTGAACATATGAATATACATTATGTTCTGAAACCCTTTC
The DNA here is from genome assembly GCA_034698835.1 of Protaphorura tricampata. NCBI lineage: Eukaryota > Metazoa > Arthropoda > Collembola > Poduromorpha > Onychiuridae > Protaphorura > Protaphorura tricampata. Next base: position 4,652 of record JAQGCB010001751.1, read on the forward strand.
AGTGCAATATATGTAAAAGACGTTTCGCAATGAAAGGCTATCTTCGTTCTCATCATCAGCAAGTACACGAGAGCGCTGACAACAGAAGGTACGTCTGTCATTTTTGCGACAAACGCTTCGTCCGTCCGTGTCATCGGAAGGCGCATGAGAAAGGTGTACATCTCAAAGAAGGTGAGGCACTTCCAACCCCCGAAATGAGGAAAGCTGCGTTAGCAGCACTGGGAAAGAAACAGTCCAAAGAAGTGAAAGAGGGTAAAGGGAAATCAAAGAAGAACAAAAATAAAACTCCGACTTCAATACCTCCTGAAGATGTCTGCGTCCCTGTATCGATACCACCACCACCACCACCATCAATAAATCAACCTGTTTATTCTACAAATCCAGTGCCAGTGCCAGCTCAAAATTACATGTCGCCTCCTGTGCATTGGTCTAATTCAAATAACCAAACACCAGACTACCACAATCACAGTCACAACCAAAATAGTCCCCACAATTCCGGCCAATATCAGGGTCAAGGTCAAGGAGATATTGAGATCAAACAAGAGAATTATTGGATGCAAGCTCAACATCAACATCAACCTGAAGTTCAACCTCACTTGCATTCAATACCTCATCCCAGCACAAGTTCAAATATAAACCAACCGAATCACAATCAGAGCTGGTCTGGTTTTAATCCCCCCACGAACGAGTTTGATCTCAAAGGGCAACAATCGAATACAAATCAATACATGAATACTCACCTGGGTGGCCTAGGTCAAGGTCATGGTCAAATGCAAGACTTCAACTATGGAGGAAATGCCAATTCATACAACTACCACCACCAAGGCTTTAATTCTCCAGGAGTGCCTCCACTTCAAGATTACTCGTACGGTGTGCAAAATAATCCGGGATGGTCTGGCGTTCAGGCTGATACCAGTTTATTAAATTCTGCATCATCAGTAGCAATGAATTATGGATCATACAATCCTGGCAATGTGAACGGTGTATGTGATAACATTATTGGGTCAGATGCTCGTTGGTCAACGGCTGACCCATACGGAATTCTTCAAACGCATAATAACGAGCAACAACAACAACAACAACCCGTCCTTCACGAGAATACTTACACAATTTCTAGACCTGCGGATCCAGTTGTAGATCTTTGGGCAGAGTTACGAAATGAAGAATTGAAATTATTTCCAGAGAATGGGTTTGGATCTTACGCTCAACAGAGTGGATCATCATTGGGAGTTGGAATGTCCCAACAACATATGCAACAAGGAATGGTTCTTGACAGTTCTTCCACCATTGATGGAGTCCCATTGATAGCTCCATCACGATCTTTGCCTCTCATCCCGGATCTTTTGGAATCATCGGATGGGTACACAAATGGATATTTTGATGGGATTCCAGAGATTAATTCAGACAATATGTACGAACCAAGTGTGGATGGAATTAGTAACTCGTTTTTTGATGACATGAATGATTTTACACCTGATGACAGTTTGTCTGCTCCTTCAGGAGATGATTTGGATCGGTAATTAACTTGTTTTGTTTTTTTAATTTTCGTAAGAATTAAAGGAAGTGTTTTCCATCTTCCCTTATGTCTTATGACAGAATCCGACATGCTTTTAGTTCTTATTGTTGACTAAAAATCATGGATTACCTTAAATTTTGTTGTTTCTTATTTTCATAAGGACCTCGAAAATTCCCTGTCGAACCTGTGGCCTAAAATTTTTGAGAGCTGATATCATTGAACATGTTCGATCACATTTGACGAAAGGCCAGAAGACTTGTGAGATTTGTCAGCACACATTTTGCTCATCGATGGCATTACGTGACCACATGACTACACATTATGCCCAGAAACCACATCAATGCCTAACTTGTTTCAAATATTTTAGCACGAAGCATTCTCTCAAAAATCACATTGTTTGTATTCACGAAGGGAAACGAGAAGCCAAATGTCAAATATGTAATAGAGCCTTCACACTTGTCTTCAGCCTTCGACGACATATGCGACTGGTACATAAATTGAATCCAAAAAACGGACTGAAACTGGCTCCGACATTAACACAGCCCCGGGGTCAGTCTGGCAAAAGTAAGCTCAAACAGCAACAGAAAGAGGAAGCAAGGCAAGCGAAATTAGATGAAACACGTGTCAAATTTGAAGATGACAGGAAAAAAGCTCATGATGAGGAGGGGAGACGGAATGAACTTCATCGGAGAATTCTAGAGAGAAGTTGGATAGTAAAAATAGTGGACGTTGGAAGGAAGTAAGGCACTTTTGCATGGACAAGTTTAACTGTTTCAATGTTGTCTGTGGAACAACCGTTATACCGTTATGCGTTACTCGTACAAATGTGGCTTCGTGGCTTACAATTGCAACGTTATACATTTTTTTCTGTTCGCAGCACAGGAACTATCCAAAGCTGAGCTTTAGCTTTTGTAACTTTTTGTCTTAAAAATATTTTATTTTCAAGTACATTCCTGTTCTGAGCAAATTCATTTTACTAGAAAATATCACACCTGAAATTCTGAATATCTAGATATTTTCCTTCCAATTTATGTACTCCGCTTGTGTCCTTAAAAACAACATAAAATTAATTCAATTTTTTTAATTCAAATTACCTGCTTCTTATCAAAACGTTTTGAAAGCTATTTGGTTAATAGGATTCTTGTTGTGATTGAAAATTCTAAGCATTTTTAAAATTATGTTTATACCTGAGAAACCTGACAATGAGAATGACTGTTTTCAAATCAGATGTTTTAATATTTTTCGCTGACGGCCACTTTTGTTTACTGAATCTACGCTTACATGTTTATCCTGGCTGAGCCTAAAATTTTTGCACGGACTCCACATTAGCTTTTCATTCATGCTCAAAATAAATGTCACTGTGTAAATGCTTTAAGTGCTATAAAACTCCTTTCATCGGTTTATTCATATTATGTATTTCTATTTCTGTTCAGAGTTGTTTTAACTTGAGATTTTTAATTTCTAGTAAAATAGACTGCGGGGTGTGTCAATCGTCTGTCATGGTGAAGGATCTTATAAATCATCGAAGGAATCACAAGGACCCATGTCATATTTGTGGAAAACCTGTCCGAATAGATGAAATGCTTCATCATGGTGTGACTCATGTGTTAAGTCTTTACTGTGAAATCTGTTCTTGGAAAGCACGAACTCGATCACAACTTTATGAGCACATGAATACACATTTAGGGCTCAAACCAATCAAATGTAATATTTGTGGTGCATCATTTGCTTCACGTACATCTCTAAGAACACATTTCTTGGCACGTCATACAAAATTTCGTCCTCATCAGTGCAGTTATTGTCCTCGTAGTTTTGTTCAACTCAGTGTACGAAGACTACATGAAATGACACATTACGGAACTAAATGTCCAGTCTGTGATGAAGAATTTGAAAGAAAAAAAGATTTGGTGACACATATGAAAGAAAATCATTGGGATGAAGATCCTATGCCAAGAATGCAATCTCTAAATCATCTATGAACGAAGACCTACATAAATCATCACATTAGTGGGATATAATTTTTGTGTAGAGACACGGGTGGTTGTGTACCCGAGTGAAAATATTTTGTATCTTAAATGTATGTTATATTATTTATTCGATTGGGTTGGTTATTTTCTCAAATACATTTGCTCTGAGTTCGCCTTAGGTCACTGCAGACATTTTAGTTGAGATTTTTAAATATGCATTTTACAGCAACTCCATGTCAATGCAAATGCAATTAATTTATAGAAATGCGTTGATGTTAGCATTTAGTGTTAGTATTTTGTTTTTTTTGTTTGTATTGGTTGATTGGGTTTTTAGTTCATTTTTTAATATCGTTTCTCTTTGGAGAATAGATCGTTTTTCTGTGTTTGTTTTTTTCGTGTGTTTACGTTCGAAAGGTTTTTACTGGATAGCGCATTTAAGGGAAATTGTATTTATAATAACTTCGGCGGTAATAGGAAATTCATTACCATCAATGAAAAATTTCAAAACGATTAGAATGTTTTTTAAGTGAAAACATTATTCTTAATTTCGAAAGTATTAATGCAACAGTGACATGACCCATTGTTATGAAAAAACGGATATATATAGCATGCAATTCCTGAAATTAAATTAGGAGGTGGAGTTGAATAAAAACAATATTTATTACGAGCATAAACACAATTGAGAAATATTTATAATATAAAATTTTCAAATTAGAAATAGATATAGTACACTATTTAGTGATTTAGTCTGAAAGATCTAAATCTACAACTTCGTCATCCATATCATCTGGGAAATCTTCAAATGTTTGGACAGGTTTTTTGATTTTCTTCTTTTTCGATTTCTTCTTTTTACTTACAACTTCCTCAGACTCACCAGACTCGTCGGAATCAAAATCGTCTTCTTCATCGGCAACAGCCTTCCTTTTCTTTTTCTTCTTTTTTGGCTCTTCTTCTTGTTGATCAAACTTGGTTGCAAAAGTCGATTCTTCATCATCATCATCCTCTGAGTCGGATTTTGAGAACATCGTCGTTCCTGAACTCAAACTTTTGGATGGCTTCTTCTTTTTACCTGCTGTGTTTGTAGACGCTGATGGTTTTGGAATGCGTTTCTCTTCACGAGTTTCTGTGTTGTTTTTCTTCGCTTTAGCCATGAGTCGATCATTGACTTTGAAATATTCCTTGGCAAATGCTAACAATGGTGGGCCGGGTGTATCGACAAGCATTTGGGCCTGCAGGATTCTTTGGGATTGTGTGTCCGTAAGGGACACCAAACCATCCTCCATGGCTTTAGCTCGCTTTCCTTTGATGTAGGTTGCGTTGGCTTCAATCTAAACAGAAAAGAGAAATTATATTAAATATTATATCTCCTGGATGTGTATTTGTCTGCAAGGACATGATTAAATTGCACCAAAAACTTGTACTTGTAGTAGTACAATACAACAAAGTTTCAAATCTCTCATATTTTTGTAGAACCAATTAAATCAGGACATTTTACATGCTACTCAACTCCTTACGAGATAAATGACGGAATTACCTTATCAATCAAAGTCTTGAATTTTTTAGAAACTTCGACATTTTTACACTTTTTCTTTATGAAACTCTTCAGATGTATCAGCGTAGGGCAAACTATTTCTGGAAATGCTAGTTCGGTAGCACATGCTTTACAAGCACCAAGAATCGTATCAAAAATAGCTTCTGATACAGCTTTGAAATAACCACTCTCTGAAGAGTCCGCCTTCAAACAGCAAATGAGATCCAAAGGTCGAACAGAGAATTTTCCGACGGTTTTTGAACTGAAATCCGTCAAATGGAGAACCTGTCCAAATATTTAATGAAAAATTAAAGGAAAGTTTGAAAGTTGAACTGCAAGCAGTCCCAGTTGAACTTTTTGCTCACCTCGGTTGCCAATGGAAGAATAGGGATATAGATTTTGCTCTTGTCTTGTAGGTTTATGAGCATCCGGACAATGTGAAAACGAAGTGGTACATATTTTCTTGTTGGAATCAATTTGATGGTTCCAAGACATATCTGTATAAAATACGATTTAAATTTAAGTAAAAATTTAGACTGAAAAACGGTAGAATTTGGAATTTGAAAAATGTCTAGTTTTATTTTACCTGAACAACGGGATATACGAGTAGTTTGAGTTTGTCATCTCCATTTCCAAGGGCTTGAGCCAGTAGATCACACCACAAATGAACCGAATGAACAAATTGCCATGAATAAACAATTCTCGACGCCTCCTTCTTACTTTGATTTACGTGTTGATTTGTTCCTGCCGTCACAGCATTTCTTAAATGAATCGCAAGTTGACGAATGAACGGAAATGCAACAGAATATGAAAGAGCTGTGTCGAGGAGGTAGACTTCTACCAAACTACTCCTCATGAAATTAATACAAGGCCAGGAATTTACGGATGTAAACTTACAGTTCGACACATAAGCCATGTACATTTGCTGAAAGAAAAAAATGTTGTACACATTTTTATTTGTGAAGAGATTGACGCCGAATTTAATGATTAGTGAGTTATTCCGTAAACTTACCTTGAAAATACGTGTCAGAAAAAGGTTCTTGTTGTAGTTTGCCATTCGAATAATACTCAAAAAGGCTAGCACTCGGCAAGAATCTTCTCCTGTTGCCCAAGTGTTAATTAATACTCGAAGCAATTTGTAGCTCTTGGTTGCCATTATTGCAAAGAAACCACTCATCTTTTGACAATGTCTTAGAACGGATGCGATTGCTTCAGGACTTCCCATCGATTTTAGGAACTGAAATTAAAATAACATAAATAAGAAGATTGAAATTCAAACCCAGTTTTGCAACGAAAATGAACACTTACAGCCATGAGTGAAGACATGTATAGTTTGATCTTGGGTCGAAGTTTAACCCATTTTGTTTTGCATTTTTCCTTCACATCGAATGGATTCTTGTCAAATTGTGTCTCAGCGATGACTTGATTATTGCTTCCAAGGAGGTATCGAACGCAGAATCCCTTCAAATGACGAATACAAAGTCTAACAAGAGCATTGAAATGTGAGGAACCCTCTACTTTCCATTTAAGACCTGAAGGCTTTTCTTCTTTTAGTACTGTTTCAACAGCGCAGTCAAATGCATCAACAACATTCGTCAAAATGGTCAAATCTCTGAAAAGTCGAAATAGATTATTAACGTACTTTATTCACCTTTCGAAGTCTTTTCTAAAGTTAATTTTCAAAAACTGTGGCTCGCGATTCGCGAAGTATAAGTAACTTACTTCGACGAAGACAATTTCTTCTCCCAATCTGCTATGACGATCAAATTGACGATGCCTTTCTTCACAAATTTATCGACTTTGGCTTTCAGAACGTCAGGTTCTTCGTCAACGAGCTCCTCCTCGGCTTCAGAGTCCGATGCAACCTTCACAAATTACAAATAATTAATTAATTTCTCAAAAATCTTACATGAAGTTATTTTTTCGCATGTACAACTCACCTCAAGTGTAGCAGGCGGTTTATGAACACCCTTGGTTCCCTTTTGTTTAGCATTCGTCCCATCGTCTTGTTCTCCATCTTCATCGTCAGAGTCGTCCTCATCGTCATCACCCTCTTCGTCTGCAAAATCCAGTAAACCAGCATCGTTCTCACGCAAATAAGCGAAGAACTCTGGGTCACTGTTGGCTAAGTTCTTCAATTGGGCTTTATGAGTTTCTTCGTCCGCACTTTCGACTTCGTCACTTTCTGAATCATCCTTCACCCTGAGTTCAACATTAGGTTCTTCTTTCCCGGCAGACTTCTTCTGTTTTTTCTTTTCCTTCGGCCTAGGGTGATAAGGGTAGGGATATAAAATAAATTAGTACTCATAAAATTAAAATAGTCAGCAAGTTGTCGTGACTTGTACTATAGTCAATAGGATTACACGTAGTCTAGTCAGGCTTTGGAATTACAAGATAATTATATTTTTCTGAATACAAAAAATATTTACTTTTTAGTGGTGGTTTTCTCCTCTTCATCATCCTCATCCTCAAATTCCAAATCAGCCAAAGAGTCTTCGTCATCGTCATCGTCACTGTCAAGTGATCCTTCGAGGTCCACTTCGTCGTCCTCACCAGAATCATCTTCGGCGTCCAATGCGGCTGCTAATTCTTCATCCGAAGGAACGTCACCGTCAGCCTCATCTTCTTCTTCACTGTCCTCCTCATCGACTTCGTCATCATCTTCTTCATCATCGTCACCGTCAAGAGTGTCTAAGAAATCGTCAAAATTTGGTACAGCCGATGTGGAGGATGTCGTCGGAATTTCTTCATCGTCCTCTTCTTCATCTTCTTCTGGAGAAAACTTCCGTGGAGGTGGTGGGGCTTTCTTACCCTTCATTGTTGTCACTTTTGAGGGCATCGGTGGACACTTATTAAATTAATTAGTCACTGATGAGACCACTGATTACTTTTGAGGATTTTATTGAATAAAAAAGACAAAACCGCACTTCTTTACAACACGTGCACCGTGAACAAATTACTCAAATTCCCCGCGTCCTTCTGAATCTTGGAGCATTTAACATTTCCCATGGAGTGAAAGAGCTTTATGATTGCGGCCGAACCGCGGAATGGAAAATTGGAAGCATTTTGCGACCATCTTTGATTTTGATTCGGAAAAAGTTACTGCCTTCATTCTTTTTGTGTATACACGAATTTCAATAGGGCTAAAAATGACCCTGTATTTGAGAAGGCGTGATTAATTACATTTTAAATGATTTTCGAAACACTGAACATTCGTAGGGTCTCTCCCCTAAAGTTCTTTAGAAATTGTATGGTGGAAATATACGAAAAATCTTTGTGTTAGGTAGGTTTCTCCCCCGTGCGTGTAAGACAGCAACTGAATATATTCTCAGGCCTGGGCAACGGTTTTGATCATACCACACGGCGTGATCATACTGTACATTATAAGGTTTCTCTACTGTGTGAATTCTTACATGGACTTTTTCAAACATTCTACCAAATTCTTTGAAGTTTGAACATGTTGGACATTTGTGAGGTTTCCCACGAGTTTCTTTGCGTAATTATATTGAGTTACAAATTAATGATGGACAAAATTGATTCTGAACAATTCAGCAGGACTCTTCGTGGCATTTTCACGCTGAAGATAAAAAAGTTTTGAATAAAAATTGGTAGACGCTATGATTAGAATGAATTTGATAACTCCGAGCAAGGCACCTGGACAACCCTGGCGCCCCATAATTTTTTTTTAATTCAAACATTTTTTTTTAATATTTTTA
>JAQGCB010001752.1:0-13379 GCA_034698835.1 Protaphorura tricampata
AAGGGTTTCAAATTTTAGGGATAGAATTTAGTAGTGTGGTCCAGGATTTTTAAGTGTTTTTGGAAAAAAATAACTTAAGGAAAAAACAGTACTATGGCGGAGACCCGCCCAGTTTAACGTACTGTACTTATGGGATACGAGCAAAGTCAAAGCCAAAAATTTGTACTGGAATATTTGTCAGACGACCAAATTAAATTTTCCGGTAAATAGAACACACCACGTGGCATTTAAAAAAATGAACAATACGGCCGAGTGACGGGGTCTGATTTTACCCACGATTTGAAGAAATTATGCACACGTACAAAGTATTCGTTTTCCGGTTGACCCAGTACGTGTTTTTTTCATGTGAACCCCCACGACGTCTCAGGTCTCACCAAAAAGTGCAAACTCAACTCGTGACACACTTTGCATTTTTACCAAAAAGTCTACGTACTCACCTTACCCGTGTCACTAGTGCAGGCAGTGTAAGTCAGAAAAAGTCAGAGAGGTCGTAGTCCCTCATTCTAAAATCTGGAATAGTCATGTTCTTCACTCATGTAAGTCGTAAGTGCATGCATGGAAGTCTGTGGTAGGTGAAAGTGGCTTTCACCTGCCATTATTTCATCCAATCTGAATTCCCACTCCGACGCATGCAGCTGGGACCAGGAAGCTCTCCTACTACTCTAGCTACCCAGTCTCTCATCCTTTTTAAACTTAACTTTTACATTTGTAGAACATGCAGAACATCTAACAGCCTTACTCAAAAAGCACTACAGATCACAATATATTCAATATATGTTACAGGCATTATGAAAATTCAGCAAGTACTCTGTAGCAAAATAGCAGAGACAGTCCTGGGCCAAATGGGTATTGTCTATTTACATCCCTCACGAGAAATACACGTGCTTTACGCAAATGCCAATTAATGTGTGTTTTTTTAGTAGTACATACGCAACCTAAGCCGCAATAATTTTTGTAACGGTCTATGGTGATTCCTGGTGCACACAATTCAGAGGAATGGTCTCTGGTGTAATCCATTCATTCATATTAGGGAAAAGAGTACAAGAATGTACTATATCTGTATTGAAATAGTAGGTAGTCCAAAGCAGAAAACCGTGAGTGTAATTTGTATGCACTTTGTGAGAGAAAGTCGGGTGGGTGTTGGTTATAGTGCGTAGTGAAATAAAGAGAGAGAGAGAGAAGAAAATGTTTGAGTCACATTGAGTGAGTAAAGTGTGTGTCTTCTTCCCCCTAAAAACGCCACTTCAAAGTGAATAATTCATTTGAAACAAAGACGTTCACACGTTAATTTTTCAACACTTGTGCTGTGCTGTGCCGTAGTCCCAGTCCCAGTCCCGGTCACATCCGTCCGTACGTACACATGGGAGAACTATACAGCCCTCCAGCTTTCTCTTCAACTCCCAATTTCTCACACTGACTTCCTTTACGTACTGACTGAGTCTACTGGTACTTTACACTATATAGATGTAATGTTACGTCTGTGTTCTTTTTTTTTATATTTTTTTTTGCTTTTTGGTTCCCACACTTTACAAGCGAACTGTCACATTCAATTGGTTCCTCGACGTTGTGTCTATGTTTGTGCTGTGCCTTGGGCCAAAGTAAAGCGAGAATACCCAAGAGGAATAGGCAAGGCTTCGACTCATGCTTCCTGGTTGTTTCTATTTCTTAAGTTAATGCAATGTCAAATCTCATAAATTTGTACAGGGCCGAATTTCCAGGAACCCTAAACAAAATTCCGCATATATTCCTAATAAAAATGCAATGAATGAATAAAAATAAATATTTTAATATTTGTCATCTTTTTTTTCTATACAGCCAAACCAGAGAGCGTTCAAATCCAAGTTCAAGACGTGAATGACTCTGAAGCCACGAATGCAACAATGATTGGACCTTTTAATGAAGGGAATGTCATTACACTCATTTGTATTGCTGGTGGAGGGAAACCAGTGGCACAGTTGGATTGGTACAATTCTTCTAGTCCACTTGAAGGTAAATAAAATATACGACTTACACTTCTATTCCAATTAATCTCAAATCTTCCCTTACGAACGAATGAAACGGAAAACAATGTTACACACGTTTTTCACTAATTAGTCCGGAAAATCTGATTTTATCACGTTCTGTTCTCAAGTAGTTTGCTGTCACGCTCGGTTCAAGCACGCATGCACGCGAACACTTACACCCCCTGCCTCTGTTCAAGGAATAGTAGTGGTAGGGTCGCCCGCAAAATTTAGACCGGTATTCATGCAGTATATATTAGATTTGAACACACACTTAATTCAAAGTATGCCAAGTAAAGTAATTAAACGACAAAAATTTGCATAATCGCGTAGTGGTAGTAATGGATTTATTTAAAGCACACATTTTAAGCCTAATTCGCCCTGACATGGGCAACGCCCTCTCACAATCTTAAATTATCTTTATTTTAATCCTGACGCTTCAGCTTAGCTCCTATTTGGCACTTTCACTTTCACTCCACTCCACTGCTACTCCAATGTAACAGGATTTTTCCCCAAAAGAGAAAAGATTGAAAGTTTTAATTGGTTTAATTAGTTGTCACTGATAGGAACGAAAGTTTGAGTTTAGCCATAGCCATGGTATGGCGTGACAGGGCTGGTTGGTCCTGCAGACTGTAACTATGCCTGTAACTATGTATGTATTATTTGAAGTTTTTGAGTTTGCACGTGGGTGGATGTGGATGTATGTATTCAGGAGTTTTCCTACTCATTCAAAGTTTTTCATTTTTACTTTTACTCCTACTGCACATCCACATCCCACTCTAGGATTTATTAAGTGGCTTAATTAACCAACTTTTTTCTCTTTGAAAAAATAAAGTTTAAGGAATTTTGGATTTTATTCATAAAGTGTTTGATAAACTTCAACAGAGTGGAAACCAAAGCAGAGGAGTAACTACTTTCACCCGAGTAAGCAAAACGAAATCTGCTACACTTACACACACACACACACTAATCCTGTCATCCAATCATTTTTTTGAAAAGAACTGAGTGAGTACTACGAAATGGTACTCAGAAATAAATCAATACGGGTCGAGTGTCGATTTTACTTTACAAATCTACCTTCACTTTTTTTACAACATTTGTAGAACTTTTGTCTTCAAATATTGCAATGACCAAATTGATTCGACAAGCTTACGGTTAGTTACTTGACATTGTCACACATCAAAGACCGAAATATCGATACAAAAAAAATTCCACGTCGCTAACCCTTTCAATTTCTTCTTGCATACATGTTTTTGTCCTAATTTGGATACTTTTGGATTTCCTGGCGCTGTACTAGAGTACAAGTAGCAGGATCAGGGTCTATTTATTCCTTTGTGTAACATGGATGTCCGAGCCAGCCCTTTTACATTCAATCAACCAAACTCACTTGGTTGGTTTTATTGCCAAAGTTTAGTATGCGAAAAAGGTCAAGCCGGAAAATGCTGTTCCATGCTCCAAGTGGAGCCCGTGTATGCATGCAGTGGGAATGCATGGAAATAGTGGAATCAAATGAGGAGCGACGACACAAAAGGCTTTTACCTCTTGAGGACGGGACAAGTGTGCAATCCTTGCATTTTGGATCAAAGTTAGAATAGAAGGATAAGGGCCCAACAGGAGGGCTTTCACCGTCCGTGTCAGCATTAATAACATAACACATGACGAAGGTTTGCCCTTTCCAAATAAATGAGGTTTCCCTACAATTTCATCCAGTTTTTGGTACATAGTTTATGTACGTACGTACGTACGTATGTATGCTTTCATGTGTGTACATATGTTGTGGGGAACCGAGTCAAATTTTCCCAGGGGTCAAACGTTGGTGTCCTGAAACTGCCCTGTGAAAAATGGTAGGAGTTGGTAAGGTTACTAACATGTGAATTAGAGCCATTACCCAAAAATAAGTACACAAATATGCCGAATTTCAGTCATACGTCAATAAAAATTTTGATACTATAGTATAACCTGAATTAACTAGTCGTCTGCAACATACAATGCACTCATGTAAGTTCTACAGTGTAAAGTACTTTCACTTTGCACGTGTTTAAATAAGTAGAAGTTGATGGGATGGAGTGAATGTCACACGCGTTTGGATTTAACTCTTTTAGGGCGTAAACCCACATAGGTACATGCATGCATTTGCTGATGGCTGTGGGATCGTTTGAAAAGCAGTAGGCAGTAAGCAAGCAAATATATGCACTTCACCACCACTACCTTTTGTTGAGTAGTTTCATCAGATTAATCCATGACTTTTCCTCTTCCATCAATGATCTCACGATCCACTCCTAATGGGGAGTCAATGAGGTGTGCACAAATCGCTAAGCTTCAGAGTGAGCACTTTCCTCGTTTTGCATGCATGCTTACTCATTCACCACGCTATTTACTCATGCTGGGTTCTGGATACTGGACTGGGTATACGAAGTATACGCAGAATACGGGCACATACTTTTAATCATGTCACCATCACCGTAATTTGCGAGGATTGAGCGACAAGTGAAAGTACGTACTAAAATCAAAGTTACCGCCGTAATATACATGCTCAAGTGTCCTAAGCACATACTGGCATCGTAAACTAAAGATTTCGAAATAAACGAACTGTGTGTTCAACGAAAACCAAAGCTTAAAAAGTACTCAGATTATTTGACATTTTTTGACTAAAGTTTATCTATACTATAATCATTTTTCCCCTATCAGGTGTGCCTTAAAATTGTAACGAATTTTGAACGCACAGATAGGAAGACATACCAATTACAAAGATTCTTACCAATCAAACCTTGTCTGTCAAATCTTAATTTGAATGCGTACTCGATTTTCCTTCGGGAAATGTACACCATGGAGAAAGTCATTGCATTGCAGTGCAGTGAGTGGAAAGCTTAATTCTACTCCCAGTAGCATCTCTGAAATTAAAGTTAAAGTTATAGCAAGATATTTGCAATTGGATTACGAAGGAGGTTTGAGTGCGATGGTTAATGTGATTTAACAGTCTTTCTATCTGTATTTTCTCTTTGAACCACACCACTGTGCTTATACGCATGTAATATGCTACTACGTCGAGCTTAATACTCAAGAGAGACACTATAGGCACTGAATTAGAACTCTGCGATTCTGTGATGGTCACAAGAGTTCATCAGATCAGAACTGACTTCCTCATTTTCCTCAGCGTGCCTGTTCCTTATAATCACGTTACTCTACGATTTCTAGGGATTAATCTGATTATTAAGTAGCAGTGGCAGTGGCAGTGGCAGAATGTAGGACTTACTTCTATACTTATACGTTTGTTTGTATTGCAGGTCAGTATCGGAGTTCAACTCGAGATGATGGGACTGGAGTTGCAAGTTCTCACCTTAAAATTACATTGACTCGTGGAGATCTTGGAGCAAAGATCGAATGTCGGGCATCCAGTCCAACACTACCAACTCCAATGATTGCATGGGTTGAAGTCGAAGTCTATGGTAAGTATGATTTTAATTAAATGAAGGAAAATATACTCATTAATTAGCATTCATCTGAGGTATATACTAATATCCTGCCAGTAAAGAAAAATTCACAGAGCCGTGTCCATAGAATATGAACATTAAACAATTATGCTATTTAGTAAAATCCGCAAAATCTTCTGTTTAGACAGTAAACAAATATAATTATAAAATGCAAGGTCGAGACTTAATTTTAAATTGCAAATTGCATAATATTTTTTAATTGCACCGCCAGATGCTATGTAATTTCCAAGTCCATTGAATTTCGTGCAATGAAAAATGGGTCAAATTAAATCTCCAACTGCAATGTAATTTTAGGTTAATCTCACCAGGCCCAGGATTTTTTTTGCGAAATGAATTCTCCCCACATTTAAAATTGGCAAGATTCTATTTGAAGAGTTAGATTTCCCACTGCAGTATAAGAGCAATTTAAAATGAAATCCCTTAGCTCCTGAACCCCACATCTACATCTAATTACCCATTCCGAGAGGTCTAATTAGATCGTATTGCTAAGCCGTTGGAGTGACTCAAATGGGGAATTGGAATTTGTGTGTGTACGTACGGATGGACACGACGGAGGAAAGAGTGGGGAGAAAGCGTTTTACATTATCTACTCTTTGGGACCCTTTTGCATTAACAATAAGTGGGTTCCACAGACAGTCTACACCTATAAAGTAGCTCCGAGCATCATTCACGTCCACATTAATACTCTACTTACGCAAATGTTGGAATCTTAATGTTCTTCTCCAATGTCCTGTCCCTGTCCTACATTTTACATTATACGAGAATGAAAATGTACGTACTGTAATTCCTTAGAAAATCTCACTGTCTCTCGTCGCGCTCGCGACCCATGCAGAAGGCAGACTTTTCGCAAAATCGTTTACTTATTCTTATAACCAAGAAAGAACTGTTAGGATTTTGTCTCGGAAGAATAGTCCAGGGTTTTATTCCTAATTAAATTTTACATTCCTGGCAAGGGCATGCAACTGAAATCCCAATGGCTTGCGCTTATTCCAGAATAATTTCCAAGTGATTTGACTGAAATCGCACAGTTATAGCATATCCAAGCACTATGCCCATAGAATAAGCCAAATCATTGTCAAGAATCCCACTGGAGCGAAACACTCGCACTACTGTACTGGGGCGATCTCGCCCGATAGAATTTGCCTTGTATTTTTAAAAAAGACCGATTTAAATTAAATATACTTTTGAAGTTGAACCCTAAATAAATTACAGATTTCCTGTACGGGTATTTTAAATCCCCGACAGGGCCAGGCCTGATTTTCATTTGATCCTTTAAGTAATAACGTAATGATTTTACCGGGAAGGAAATGAGAATACTACGTACGTATGTTCGTAAGGATGACATGACATTTGTGATATTTGGTTTTTGGTTTTGATTCTCATCATGAAACCTTGATTACGAGGAGGAAAACTGAATGTGAAAATGAGGTTGGGGACGAAAGATATCATTTCCATGTCCCTGAGGGCGTATTCCAACCTCTCTTTCTCTCTTTCCTTTCCATGATGGATGAATTTCAACCTTTTGGATTCCCAAAAATCAAGAGCATCTCGTTCAAGTCCCCACTCACGTTCTAGTTTACACGTACATAGATGTATTCCCCATCCTTTAATAAACTAATGCTAGAAAGGGTTGATGCGTAATACGATCCAATGTAATGCAACTTACATATGTTATGGGCAATCTCAAAATATGCTGGATTGATTTAAACACAGAAAGCCAGCCTCCAAAAGAAAGCAAAGGAAAGTGAAAGCAAAAGTACACTTTTGAAGGATAACGATTTTGACACTTTTTACATTTCGAGAGTACTCATTGGAATTGCATAGCATTGCATTG
Organism: Protaphorura tricampata; assembly: GCA_034698835.1. NCBI lineage: Eukaryota > Metazoa > Arthropoda > Collembola > Poduromorpha > Onychiuridae > Protaphorura > Protaphorura tricampata. The sequence continues at coordinate 7,326 of JAQGCB010001752.1, forward strand.
AATCCCTACAACTGCAGCTGCATTTACTTTTATATGTTTTACTTAGAAGTCGTAATATTTTGAGGGGAAATACGGATTTCCTTCCCCCCAAGGCATTTGTCATGACTTTCTAACTTTGTGCTAGTGTAACCCCTTAAATGGCAAGCAAGAGTGCCAGTGCGTTTTTGGGTCGATAAAGTCATGCAATGCACAAAATTTTCTATCTACTGTACTCGCTTCCTCTTCAGTAATTTACATGAATCTCACAATTCTTTAAATACTGTCTATTGTCTATCGCCAAATTTTTCATGACTGTGAAAATTTTATTTTTGTTTAGTTCGCCCAGCCACTTGGGAAGTCACCGGTTATGATGGGCCTGTTTTACAAGGGACAGCTGTGACTTTACTATGTCGTGTTCGTGGAGCCCGTCCAGCCGCTACAATCGTTTGGCTTAACGGAACGCGCCCTCTCTCACATCAGCCACCGACTAATTTAGCTGTACAGGTAAGTCCATCTTACTGGAGTTATACAATTTACTCATAAGTTAAATTTTTAAACTCTTCTACGTACGTATTTTGTGTCGGAATTTGTAAAAAACAATACACAGCGCTTGGATTTCCGGGGTTGAGCGGCTGCCAAGTTATCTTGGATATTTATTGTATTAATTAAGTCTAATTTAATCTAAATGAGTTTCAAGAAAATATGGACGGTCGTTAGAAAAGTTATAAATATTTCCGGAGTTCTCTCGGAGTCAATTACAAGTGGAGACGACGACTCCTTCCCTTGTCTTATCATTTCTCTGCTTTTGCTGATGCATGTGGTGTACAGTCAAGTAGTAGTAGTCGGTAGTTTATGCACTCCAGGAAACTCTAGTTCCGAAAGTTGCGTAGCGGAAATCGTTTAGTCTTAAAAGACGTGCCGGTTTTGGAGAAAGTGGGCGGCGGCGGTGAAAGTCTTCTTAGAAAGACAAGATTACACACACACAGTCTTACAAGGAAATACCGGGGTCCGGGATTCCAATAGTAAATGCATGGAGCGAAAAATTTGGAAGTAAAGATGAGCAATAAAGCAGTCATGGAGATAAGGGCACGCACAAGGGTGGAACCATCCGTACATCCGAATCCGAGAGAGAGAGAAACCAAGAGACCACCGGTTTCAGACTGAACTCACTTAAAACACGAGAAATGAAATGAAATACTCACAATGGAAAAGACACACAGCACTCCACTACTGATTCAGCCCGGACGGACGGACCAAACCGACACAAAATTTAGGGTGCTTTCGTTTAGTTACACAGAAGGGGAGAAAGTAGAGAAAGTTCGGAGGGTAACCCATAAGAAGAGAACTACAGGGGTGCTTCAATATTGCGATTACGTATAATATTACGAATGGATCCAAAACTTTGGGACACCTTGTACGTATGTATTTAACTGAAAGATATTGGAGACCCATGTTAGTAGACGACGACGACTAACTCGGTTGGTCCTAGCCATGTGAGTCCGTACCGTACCGTAGCGTAGCGTACCTTTTTTGGACCCAACTAAACTAAACGGGATTGGAGAAAGAGAGGAAGTGGAGAATTTCCTGTTGGAAAGTCGGGAGCATTTCCTGTTCGAGATTTTCCTCTCGTTTTTTTTTCTTCTACTTCTACTTCTTTTTGCACAAAACGAGTAGTAGTCCAGATTTTTCTCTCCTGTGCCTGTGCCTGTGCCTGTACTGTATGCCATGGGATGGGACATGCTATGGCAGTAGTAGTGCTGAGAAGTGGAGCGAGAGAAGAGCCATTTATCAAGTGAGAATTTACGATGAGACTCGAGTCGATGAGAAAGGTTCAAATACCTACACCACCGGAGAGGAAGTATAAAGTATAACGCATAACGAAGGAACGAAACTAGAATCCGTACCGTACGTACGCGTACGTACGTACGTACAAATGGAGCTTACAGGTTCCAGAAGAGAACCAGAGCAAGTTTTTGAGGATTATTTGAGGAAGTAGAACAGTTGGGATTGTAGTCGTCGGAGTTGAAACTCTTCTTCTTCTTTTTTTCTTTTTCCTTCTTCTTCCTTCACTAATTGCACTCACATTTCAAAACCTAAATCATTCTCCTGCTACTTCTGACTTTCTCCAGCCAGTCAGGCCAGGCCCTTCAGATACGAGTACGACTTTTTGTGGAAAACCCAACCAATGCAATGTAATGCAATGCAATGCAATGCTACTATTTTTGCTCTCTGATTTTTCCGTACGTACGTACTAGGTTTATTTAGGGAACAATTGCGTGTCGGTCCGGATTCCGGGGTTTCTTCAGTCAATTGAGACAAGGAAATCTCATGCACAGTACAGTTTGGTTCAGCTCAGATAACGTCAATGTCGAATATCGACCAATATTTATAACTTACCATAGATTGTTAGAAGAAGCTTGATTTTTTGGCATCCTTTGTATAGTTAAGATTTTACTTACTTTGTAGTGCGTACCTAAATATTTTTCAAATTTTTTCAATCTCATTTTCTCATTGTCTTTTTTTTCTCTATTCTATTCTTTACAGTCTTCAGACGTCACCATCACGACTGAAACTATTCTGGTGAGACATACTTTTACTTACTTTGCTTTTTTTTACAAGTAGTACTTAGCTTGGATGTGGAACTCGAACGAACTTTTTCTGAGAATGCAAAAAAAATATGTCCCTAATACGTTATTCTTTGAACTCAACGAATCCTATTCCATCGTAAGATATTATAGTGCAAAGTGCAATGGAAGGGACGACGTACGTCGGGAGTAACAACTGAATTGCTTTTCCCATCGCCACAAGTAATATTCTTCTCTTCTCTCCCCCCGAAAATTACTTCCAAGTGCTTTTCAGCCAACCAACGATCCAATTCTAACCAAAAAAACCCAATGGATACGGATACACACACATACACCCATATCCATATCCGTAGCCGTACCCTCAGAAAAAAAACAGCTTTCTTTTTATGTGCCATTTTATTTTGTTTAATATGCTCATAAGTTAGGAATCAGGTGATAAAATAAAACGAAGCGTGCAATTTTCTTTTCTGAGAGTATAGTCACAGTCACAAGGAAGGAAGAAAAAAAAACTACATCTCTATATTTTCTATTCCCTCGTTCGTTCACAAAATTTAGTGTTGAAGTTAGTCGAATTCCTTATTCCAATGTAATGTAATGTAACGTTCCATTGGTCTTGGTCTTGGCCATTGCCCCACATTACAATTCCATGCATTGTTTCATTCCATTCGACAACATAAACTACTCATCCGCCATCTCCACCCTAAAAAATTGGCTTTCTCTCCCGATTTCGCCAAAAAAAGTAACAAGGGACGTTTTTTGTGCGTAAAAATCAGATTTATCAAAAAATTCTTTGCCGTACAAGAATTTTTTGCTTTGGAAAATGGTCTTTGAAAATTTACCACCGAATTCTAACCCTTGTTATCTAAGAAACGGTTAGATATGTGTAGTTCAAAAACTGTACTGCTAGTGGTACCGCCACTGCTGTACTAAAAACCTCATAACCCGTCCTCGTCTTTTTGCTTGAACTCTTATGTTAGACATTGGACTGAGGCGGAGCGAGCGTTTAGTCCAATTGACCTATTTTCATAGTCATTTTTGTGTAATAACAACCCGCCTTAACTTCCCCCTTGGGTCATATTTTCCGTAGAAAAGTACAAGGGGAAGAGGGCAGGTGAGGAGACACTCGCCATTACGGACTGACTGACTTTCTCCACTTTCACTTCCAATTTTTGTTCTCAACACTGGTAGTGCATGCACTACGACTACAGGGGTTGTAATGTCCTTGTCTGTCCTACAAGACACACATGTACACATCCGTTTCCCATATTCGAATTTCATGTCCATTAAAAAAATCCCGTGAGAATTTCAAGACCACTCGTAAAGAAAAATTTCAACTTTTACTGCGTGTATGTGTGTGTGTCGTATTCTTGTAGTACTTGACAACTTGACAAGGAACAAAGGCTAGTCGTTCCCATACTTTGTCAAATATATAAGAGTCACAAGGGACACGTCTCTGGTGTCAAATCAAAGTTGTCGGTTTTTACTCGTAACTTCAACTCTTCTGATAACAAAGATACCAGTTTTTCCACTTTTCTGTTCAAAATCATGCTCTGTCTCTTTGGAAAACTCTGGAAACAAAAAAAATCTGATTTAGTACAATAAATGCTGAACATGTCAAAATTTCACCATAGCGAAATGTCAAGGGCAAATTGTAGGTACAACCGAATAGCGTACCTTGTGAAACTTGTACTCATATGAAATTCTAATGCCTCTTAATGGATAATGGACATTAGGTTCGGTTAGACCCTTGAACGAGTTCATTTAATTCACCCTCTCCTACGCTCCGTCCACTCCAGACTTCTCTACTCAACTTTAACTCTTGTCTTGTCTTTCTTTTCTATTTTTTTTCATTTCTATCTCTATCTCTCTTGTACGAAGTAAAAAAAAGTCGAAGCCCAAGTCCTTATGTTATGTAGTAAACTGGACTGATTCGTATGTGTGTGGTGTATTCCCTCGTGGCCAAATCAAAACTTAGCCATGTCTAGGAAGTGAAATCCAATTATGAGTTGGTAAAAGGTTGTACATGACCTGAATAGCCCCTTGTGTTGTCCTCCACTACTTATTATACTCCACCAAGTAAGTAAGAGAGAGAAAAAAAATACTCCCAGAGACGACTCCATTGTTAGTCTGGTAGCGCAAAATAGTGTTCCTGTTATTTTTTATCCTACAGTAGATTTTTGAACCAAACTCACAGTCAGTCAGTGAAACTCAAACTTCAAGGCATTTCTAATTAACTGGAGAAAATAATTGAATTTAATTGAAATACGTCGTAAGCGTAGATTGCATGATGCACTTTCATTTCGGTCCAAATATTTACCACAATCTACACCAATTTTCAAGATTCCATGATTTCCAGGAATTCAGTTAAGAAAAGAATGCCGAATAAATACGTAGGGTTCAGGATTTTGAAATAGAGGAATTTTACGTGACCTCATTACTTTAAGGAATGGGTCGAGTTCACTCCGTTTGAATTTCTCATCCGTGTAATAACCTTCTCTTTTCTTTTTTTTAGGCGGACGGGACCTACGAAACACAGAGTCGATTGAGTTTCATGGCCACAAAATTCGACAACGGAATCGTCCTTGACTGTCAAACCCAAAATCTAGTGATGGAAAAGATGGGTGAAGTCCCCTACCGCTCACCCACCGCCATCCAAGTCAATTGTGAGTCCATTATTTCCGCACAAAAATTCTTATTGCTTCCGTGTCTTCTTTTTATACGACGACGACGGACTTTCTCCTAGAGAGAGAGAGAGTAGAAAAAAATGAAGGAAAGGAATGAGACGGAAAAACTTCAATAAACTTCCTCTCATCCTTTGAGCGTTAGCACATGGGTTGGACGGAATACTAAATCTCATAACGATCCGTCCAGGACGAAACTTGGGATAGACAGAGAGCTAGAGAGAAAGTCGAAAAAAAATATTTTCAGGGTTAAGGTTCGCCATGAACTCATCATAACTTTTTTGGGAGTCCGGAGTAGTACAGCAGCAGCAGCAGGCAGCAGCAACCAGTTTGTGTGTAGTGGTAGTAGTACTCGATGAAAAAAAAGTTTCGACTCTGAGGAAGACAAGCCAGCCAAGTCATTTTATAGGGATGAGGAGAAAGTTCATTGTTTTCACTTTTCTGCCCTAGACATCCGCATAAAAGTATTTTGCTAGCTAGACTTTTAGACTACAGAATAGAATAGACACCGCATCACCGCACTACTCCACTGTACTGCACTGAACACCCGGAAGGGATAACCTAACGCTGTGGGATTGATTTTGGATGTTCTATCAAATTTATTCTAGAATCAATTGACCACATGGCGATTCTCTTCTTCTCGGCAGTATTGCCATCATTTCCTACGCTATAGATTTCAAAGTACGTTAAGAGTGTACACGTCTGGTCTGTCAACCAAACTGGGCATTCCTTATGGCCGGTTGTATCAACGCATGTTAACTTTAATCTCCGATTAAGTCCGAAGATAATCGGAGATTAAGCAGAAATGC
>JAQGCB010001753.1:0-13377 GCA_034698835.1 Protaphorura tricampata
TTTTGGCGGATAGTCTGAGAGAGCAGAGTTCCAACTTTATAAGGAGTACGTACATAATATCTACCAACTGTGGCGTTAGGAATTAAATAATTATTTATAAACATGCATTTGTAAATTCATGGTACGATTACTCGTTAGATTCCGAATAGAAGGTCCTTGTGAGTGTTGATCCAGGAGCTGTGAAATGGTTACTCTCCGTAATTCCGGACTCATTTTATCCATATGTTTGAGGACATGATGCATTTCATTGAGTACATCTGCATCAATACCCGTGAAAACAGAGTCCAGGTTTATCCTCGGGTGTATTTGAGAATGAATTGACAATGACTCCAATGCAGTCATTTGAGTCCAGATTCGTCTTAACATCTCACCACCATTCTCTCCAACATTCAAATCTAATTTAGTTAAGTTTATGCAGTTGTGGCATACTCAAGGTCCAATGCTTGAATGAATGATTCCCTTCCTAATTTTTCAATGGCATTCAACATAGCAGTAATGATAACACTGCAAGACTCTTGACTTCCTTTCCAATCTCCGCTTTCTTCACTTTTGTCCGTCAATATTTGAATTTCAGAAATATTATGCGCGGCTATAAATAATTCTTCAATGTAATTTGGAAAATATTTCACCCAATCATTCCAGTCACGGCGCACTCCGTGGACTGACAACTTTTTTAAGAAAGGTAAGTTGGGAATTGAGTTCGAAAATAATTTGACAATAGCTGGGGAACGGGAGATAAATTTGAATGGGAACCTAAGGACTTGTAAGTTGGGCGTAGACTTGAGCAATTCAGACACATTTTCAATTGTATACGCTTCAGAGTCACGGCCGTACACTGAATCCAAATCAAACTCCGTTGCCGTTTCTCCACAAAGTTGAAGAAATTCTAAACCAACCCCATATGCTGTACAAAATGGGGCAAGTTGGAATTTAGAAAATGGAATCCCAAATTCATTGGACCTCACTAATTCCACAAAATGATCCATCTGACGGTTTGTTTTCTCTTCTGCCCGTTTGGATTTACTTCCATGAATGGCGACCTGATAAACAGAGCGCATGTGTGGTATGGAGAGGACATTCCATTTCTTGCACACACTTCTGCAAGCCATCAAATCATACCGTCTCACGTGTACAAACAATTTCTCCAGAATCTAAACATCACAAAATCACAGTGTTAAAATCAAGACTCCTAATTCTCAAAGTAACACATTAAAAAAGTGAGGATTCACCAAGTTATTCAATAGAGGGTGGTCAGGTCGTTCTAACCATTCCTCAGCCCCGATTTCTTCACCATGTCGAGCATTGACCTCTTTAACCTGAATTATTGATCGCATAACTTTAACCCAAATATCATTTCTACGGAAGACAACCGTGGAATTTTAATTCCATGTCTCCTGTCGTACAATGAATCACAAAATAAAAACGTAAATAAATTATAATGTAGAAACTCACAGGAAAGGACGACATTTTCTGGTCCAACAAGTTTCCTTTTCTGAAGAAAATTACAATTAATTAATGACATCAAAGATTAACCATACGCTAACCGTATACTTACATGACAAAAAGATCGTGGACTTGGTCCGCTTTTAAATATTCTAAAAAAGTAGTATGTATATTATTATATTATAGTTTGTAATTAAGCTATTCTTTTCACCTGGGAATTTTGGATTATTTGTTCGACTCGGTAGTATATCTCCACTGCACTGTGTGTAATTCCGCCTATCTTATGCCCTCTCAATTGTATAAAAGTTGCAATCGTGCTGGCAAGGTTGGAGGAATTAAACAGTCCGTCAGATAACTCGATAGTGTTATCAATTTGAACTTGGACTATAATTGTAACGTAATAGCTTGTACAGAAGAATACGACGAGTTCTTTTATTTACGCAACAACTACTAATTAAAAAATAAACTGTGACAACAAAATTAACCAAAAGTTTGAAGTGGACACCTGTCGTAATTTCATTTAATATTAATAGAGAATGCCAGTGATTGCAACAGTAACTTTACATAAAGTGGCGTGTGTAAAAATGAAATCAATCACTACCTTTGTAATTAAAAGTCAATAAATAGAAATTCCATTTTATTTACATAGATTGGAATTTCCATCAATTCATTTGATAAACTCTATAGTCATATATAAAAACCTCGTTCTCTCACTACAAAATTATTAATTGCTTTGTACTTCTTGGAATCACAAGCGTATTGAAATGAAATTGTTGTTTGTGATTTTTCTTACAACCGCTTCTGCGGCTTCAATTTCAACTCCAAAAAGAGGTAACATAATATAATAAACACCTCGAAACGCCAACAGTACATATAATTTTTTTTTAAATTCCAGTTGATTTTTGCCCGCCGAGAGAAGAATTAACTCCATGCAGTTGTTCCAGTTTCACTGGGATTGAATTCCATTGTCATGGACCACAAATTACTCAAGAAGCCATCCAAAATGCCGTCAACACGATTCGTTTCTACAACCCTGAACCCCACCTAGAAATTTATCGTTTCTATCTCTTCAACACAGAAATGAAGGCCCTCGATTTGACTCCATTCGTTAATGTCAGCTTGGACTATGTCCACTTTCAAAACAATGTGAATCTGACGTTCATCACAGGACCAGAAGGTACAGGTGCTGGGGGTAAAGAGGTCATCAGTGTTACTACTCTACGCATATCTAATTCACCGTTATTATGGGACAATGGATTTATAAAATCACTCGTGCCATCTACACTCAAATTTCTTCATCAAATGATTACTAGTATTACAGCTCATGCCCCGGATTTCTTGGCCGGTCTTGGGACTCAACATCAACTGGACACAATACAACTTGAATCAAGCGCCTGGAATACGCCGAAAATCGGTGGAGGTCAATTCAGGAATTTTTCAAAGATAACTCACTTATCACTCACAAGAGTTGAGGATGGGGAGGACGACTTGAAGAAATTGGCGCAGACGCATTTCTGTTTGACGAATATCCACCAGATTTTACATCCGCACTATTCTTGGGACTGAAAAACAATAAATTGACAGATGCGCGGATTCATAAAGACCATGGATTGGATAAAGTCGTCTCAAGAAATGTCATCATTTATTTAGAAAATAATTTATTGGAAACTTTGAGTCAAGAAAAGTTTGAGCCGCTTTTAAAAGGACGAAGTAATCAGTTGAGAGTGTATGACAATTTCATTGTGTGTGATGAAAGAGTCAAATGGTTGAAGGATGGGAGACAAATGTATGAGAGATGGGTTCAGGGTGCGGATTGTGTGAATGATCCAGGGAAATCTGTTTTTACTTCAACTTTGATTCCATAATGCCTTTATATACAACTAAAGATAAGTATGGTCCCACTATTGTGACCATACCAATAATAGTATTGATTAATCCCTTCGGACGGACATGTGGATAATAAAATTTGCTTGTACTTGGATTTTACATTTGCTTTATTCAATTACCAATATAATCAGCCAATAAAAATATCAGCGGTGTGAACAAAAAATTTAGTAACATTTTTTTAATTTCAAAAATTTTGTATGGTGTAGTCATGGTCCAGTCAAGTCAAATATGGAAATATTATTTCTTGCAAACGGTCCTGTTCATACCAGGTATATCAAACATCCCAGGGGTATACTCATTTTGGCATTTATGAGACGCATCACAACAGTCTCCATCCTTATGGCATAAAAACCCAGCAACTGAACAAAAGCAATGACCTTTCTCATTGCATCCATGCTTAGCACCACCACTGTTCTTGAATCCAATCATTGAACCAGGCGTGGCACTGCAACATTTCCGGTCCTTTTGGCCTTTCTTGCATTGTGATCCTTTGGATAAACACTGTCCCGGGAAATTTAAACGTCAATTAGGTATGTTGAAAGTGGCACAGTTATACCATGTGTTATGACCATGACTCACCTTTTCACATTTCTTTTCATGGCATTCAAATTGTTCAGGACAAATGCTCCCTATGTCAGGATCACAGGCTTCAGTCTCCTTCACTTGAACTGCACAATATAAATTAATTAGTATTGGTGTAATGTATATATTTTGGGTAAGTGACCATACCAATACAACGATTGTGGAAACATTCGCTCCCTCCTTCGCAACAACCGGCTTCAGGACAACCATACGCCCCTTTCTTAATTTCAGGACATTTACCTAAGAGAATTTTATATATAACAGAAATTAGAAGAATAAATTCCTTATTACATTAATATTGGCAACATATCTGGGTGTAGGTTCTCTTGTTGTCATTGGACTGGATTCCTCTCACTGATTGTAAAATAGAGTAGTTAATATTTAATTACTGTAACATTTTCCTTGGATGCAGAGTAGACCGTCGCAGCAATGGTAAAACCCACATTTGTCATTTTCAGCTTGACACGCTGTAATTAACAAAAATTAAAATATTTAAGGTTATATCATTAAATTAGCTCAAAGGACGGAGTTTTTCAAAGACTTTTTCTCCCAGGTTCTGCATTGCTAATACTATAAGACATTAATTCGCGTAGCTTAGAATATTTCAATAGTTGACAATTAACGTCAATAGAAACGACACGGACGTGCGTAGGGAAAGGGTCATTATTTGAAACACCATGTACTTTATGTTGATGATTGTAACTTAAACTCACCCTGACAAGTGCAGCCAACGCACACTAGTGTAGAAGAACCGCATTTTTTCCCGTGGAGAGGGCTGCATTCGGGATTATTCGCTTGGCAGGCGTCTTTACTCTTTACATCATATGCACTTCAAAAAATAAATATTAATTCAAATTCTTAATATTTTTATTAGACTTCCCAGTTACCACTATGGGGGCCTTACGCCTTGACTTGACTTTAGTAATACTAACAAAAATCAAGGTAATCAGTAATAATAGAGTAGACGTTTAATTTGTAAGGTTGTATAACACATGGTATGGCACATGACATGGAGCGAAGACGTCCCTTATGATGTCACTCCTATCTATGATATTACATGAAGCTTCCAGAAAAGTCAATAATTCCCAACTTACAAGAATAACAGGGCAAGACCCAAGAGAGGAAGAAACTTTAACATTTTCAACGTTAACGTTGACGTGTGATGGACTTAATTGTTGAATATCTTCAGTTTATATTTCGATTAGAAGTGTGGCTTTTAAGGGAAATATATGGTAGCAGCGAGCGTTGTCGTACAATATGCTCGTACGAATTGGGTACAAATCCATGTCGACTTTATGAAAGAGAAAGTGACTTTTGGCTAACCCGTGCACACTAATGTGCCTTGATATTATTATCCATTGTTTTTGGCCTTGACGTACGGAGTCTTTATTGTGCGCGTCATGTGAGTCATTGTGAGTGTTATGCGTAGTGGTTGTATCACAATTTACATACATAGGTACACATACGTATGTATTGTCAAGTCACAATACTTACTACTAGTAAAACCCGTGCCAGAACCTGGCACCATACCACCCACCCGCCTTCCCGCCCTCCCCCAATAAAAGGATATAGGAGGAAGTGCACGGGGAGAATCCCGTGTCAGAATTGACTGATTTTTGGACATATTGTAGCCCTTGGCTTCCTCAACAACATTTGAGAAGGTCCCAACACCATAGGCCACTCTAGTGACCTACGGAAGGTACCAAAGAATACAACATATAAAAGAATCAGCCAATTCTGACACATGATCTTTTCCCGTGCACTTCCTGTAGTATCCTTTGCTTTTTCAAAAATATTTCTTGTCTATGCACATAGTAAACCCGTATTGTTAGCGTTTAAAACGCTTACTCCACCCCTCCCCCGCGATACCCTTCGTGTCTGGAATGTAAGAATATCAGTTGTTGCTGGAAAGACTTGGACGCTCGTGCGTTTGTAGTGTGTCGCGCACCGCGCGCCATCCGTGCTCGTCCAGTAAACTCTGCAACCCATTCGCTCTCATTCTCTGTGCGTACTGTATCTGTATCAACCAACCGGGTGTTCCATACGTGCGGTCAAACTGCCCTAGCCCAATGTCCAACCCACTCCCGATCTAATAGGCCATTTACGAAGTTAAGCTTAATTTCAATTGGAAGGGAGAGATGGCGACAAAAGCATAAACTCATTTTTTTATATTAGTATCGATTCATATTTTATTTCATTGTTGTCACCGTCCTCGCAACCCACACCATATTACATGGAAATGCTGCATTAACTAATGAGCAGTAGGTTGAGTAATTTCTGAGTTAAACTATTCGTGAACTAAAGCAAGTCGAACGTAATATCAAAGGCTTAGCTAGTAAATAAACAGGAGAGTTTAATTAGAGCTAATTTTATACGATTTCAACGGATTTTATGAATACTTGTATTTCATCTACTCACACACCCTAGCAAAATATCTCAAACAAATTTCCCAACTTACAAGAATAACAGCGCAAGACCCAAGAGAGGAAGAAACTTTAACATTTTCAATGTTATCGTTGACGTGTGTTGGACTTAATTGTTGAATATTTTCGAATATAAGCGTTGGTGGTACAATATGCTCGTACGAATAGGACACAAATCCATGTCGACTTTATTATTAAAGAGAAAGTTACTTTTGGCGAACACGTGTAAACTAATTTGCGTCATTGCATGAATCGAATTGGTATTATTGTCTATTGTTTTTGGCCTTGACGAACATTTTCTTTATTGTGCGCGTCATGAGTGTTATTCGTGGTGATTGTTGAGTCACAACATAGATGCATTGTCAAGTCACAATATTTACTATAACGACGATGTAAGGTACGTATACCAAAAATGACCGATTATAACAATGGCCTTGAATACTGTTATACAATTTTTACTACTGTCCAGAAAAAGAAATCTTAGATTCAATATTATATTTACTTTGTGAAGGAACTGTAAATTAAAGTTTTCTTCCCATTGTTCAAGACAGAATAAATATCATAAGGTCTGAGTTTCCTTCTAAATGAATAGAAAGAAAGTCCTACGAGTTCTTGCCTTTAGGAACGACACATCCAAAGGTTGTTCAAGCCTAAGGACATCCACAGGCAGTTTAAAGTTAAGTTCTATCGGTTTTTATTTTATTGTGTTGCCTTCCAAGACTTTTACTATAGTGTCAAATAAATGAATTCAGTCGTATGGTAATGGAATGAATTTAGTTTCAACAAGAAGGATTCAATGCTTAAAGATTCGTTTTATTTGTTCTTTTCCAAATACAAGAATGGTTAAACTTAATATTAAGGTCCGTAATTTATTCCATATAGTTAGCCGGTTGTTACCTTTGATTTCCTACTGTATACGTAGCTTAACCCAAATGGGTGGTATTTTACTACTTCCCAAATGAATGTAAGATACCGTATAAGGCTTACTCTATTCTTAGTTTAGAATCTCAATTATTCTACTTTTCTTATCTTATATCGTACTACTCTTACGTACGTCTAATTGTAAAATGTAATCCTATTCCGGGTTTCAAAAGGAGTTTCCAAAATGAATGTCTCTTTTTTAGGAGAACTCAAGATGGAATATGGAATTTCCTACTCAAGGTGTTCAAGGAAATATCCAAAATGAATGTCTCAGGTTATGAGAACTCAAAGTGGAATAAGGTAGCTGTTTTATCCAAAATGAATGTCTCTTGCGAGAACTCAAAGTGGAACAGGGTTTCTAGGAAGCTAGTTATCCAAAATGAATGTCTCTTACGAGAACTCAAAGTGGAACAGGGTTTTTAGGGATTTGAAGTCTTCAACTTCTGGCTCTCTACTGCAATGATTGCCAATCTCTTTGCTCCTTTTATACCAAAGTTTGGCCGTGCCAATCTATGTTAAAAACCAGTTCTAACTAGTTTAATCCCATCACCAAAATGTAAAATATTTTATCCTAAGCCTTATGTGTGTTTTTACAATAACAACTCTTGTCCTTTGTTATTTTACATTGTGAGTAGAGAGACAAGTCATGCAGTTGATTTATGTAATGAGGTACTTCCCATTTACTCATAAATCTCTCTCCCCCTCTCTTTCTCTGACACTGCATTCTGATGCTAAAGTCATCTCTTCACTACATGTGAGTTTTGCCTGTGTGTGTAAAACACCTGCAAATTCTCAAACCTTACTTTTATTCTTAAGGAATATTCTCTATTCTACACTATGAAATTATTTTCTAACATTCCTCCAACCCCCTAGATTTGACGTCCCCGTCAATCACTATAATATTAAATTTTTTATTTTCTTTTTATTTTCTTTTTATTCTTATCCTTATTATAGAATCCCTATTTTACTATACTATTTCGATTCACTATTTCCTCTTCTGCATAAATTTTGGCTTCTTGAATGGTGATTCAGATCCTTTTGGTGGTAATTCGGGAATTGCTTCTACTGCATCATCAGTTTTACTTGTCATTGCTTGTAATTCGGTTTCCATCTGAGTGTGAATTGGTGTTGGCATGAATGATTTATCAAATGTTGTCATTGGCATGGCGTATACGTTTGTTGGCTCAAAACGTGGTAATCTTGGATATGTTGAATAATGATGTGTTGGTTCCATTATTTGTTCATCATGAGCTCCTTCGTTTAATCTTCTCATCAAATCATTATTTCCTAAATGGGTGAGCTCTGGCATTGGTTGAATACGTTTTCCAATATAATGCATTGGGTTCAACAAAGTCAGCCATGGTAGTCTTTTTATTATCGGTCCTCGGAATCGGTATAATAAGTATAGTATGAGTCCAACGATTGTGAAAGTTATAATTACTGAAAGGATTTTGTTAAAAATCGTTTTGATTGGTTGCCAAGCCGTGTCTTCTAATATTTTTCCAATTCGTATATGATCTGGTAATAGTGATGTCTCTGTGCCTTGGTCTTTAGCTTGTAGGTATTCGTCAATTCGATAGTGTGATCTCATTTCTCTAATCATACTCAAAATTGTTTCTTGTCCTGTAATGTCTTCTACTGAATATACTCCTGGTGCAGTGAATGATAAGTCTGGTAGTGTTACCATTTTTTGATCTGGTCCAGGACTTGGTAGCATTGGTAAATCTACAATGATTGATTTATTTGTTAGTAGAATGACATTATCTCCTGCATCAAAATAAAAGTCTGGTCCTGGGCAAGGTATAGGTGTTGATTTGTCTACAATTTCATGAGATAAAGGTGTTAGCCATCCAAATTTCTTATCATGTTGCTCCATGTATTGCAATGGCCATTCCACAGTACAATTGTTTCTTGGTAGGAACATATAGTTATGGATTGTTGAACATTTCCATAAACTTACTACATCTCCATTAAGTCTGGCTTTGTAGTTGTCATTTCCAAGTAATACTCGAACTAGTAATGTTGGATTTCCTCCAGCAGCTAAATATCGAATTGTTTGAAGCATTCTCTCATTTGCTCGACAAACCTCGATGTGTAGGTTCTGTAAGGCATGTGATGTGTTGTCTCGAACTATATCATACAGGTATTGAAATCTGGCATTTATTTGTCTATCTGACATGAATTTGATTCCATAATTGGTGTCATAATTTTGGTCTCTTAGACGTGTTGATGTTGATCTTTCTGCGCGTTTTAGTCTTCCTGCTGTTTCTTCTTGTAAGATTGCTCTAACTTTAGAAGTAACCATCATGTCATATGTCACTGATGTTACAGTTTCTTGTGAATAATATACTCCTTGATCACTGGAGCCCAATAGAATGCCGCAAACTCTTGTTGTAGTGATATTTTTAAATGACATATTTAATTCTGGACAACTCATTCGTTTTCCTGTTAATAGACATTGAGTAGTGTCTCCTTCTTTTAGTCTGCAGATTTTTTCTCTTTTTGCATTCCATACTAAAATTCCTTCTGTGAGACATGATCCAGCTGCCTGGGTACATTTTTCTACTATTTTCGTTGTTGTTTGAATGGTTTCATCCCTGTTGTTGATTGCAATGGTTATAGCTGCATAGTAGTAGTTGATAACCTGGTCTTTTTTTGTTTTTGTCCAACTCCATGATGCTTTGGCTTCTAGTTTTGTTCCAAAGAATCCGTCTCTAATTCTTTCAAGTTTGTCTCCTTTGGGTGACATTCGATTTTTTATCATTTCTCTACAACTTGATTCTGATATGTACGACTTGTCTTGTCTCTTTTCTTCATTATATGCTCCGAAAAAGAAAAATCTGGTGATGTGAGTTGATTCGACTGCATAGCATTCATATGCTGGTATTGGTAGCATAGAGATGTCTTCCCAATAGATTGTAATTGTGACTACTCTTGAGTCGTATTTTTGGACTGGCATTAATGGACAATCGATGGTCTTTGGGACTCTCCATTTGATTCCATCTTTGCAATAGTATAATGGGGTTGTCTTTGGTTCAAGTGTATGAAACAACTGTAGTGTCTGATCTCCTTTATGGCCTTCAGGTGTTTGTGCTTCTGTGGTTGCTCTGGCAAGTAATATTATGATGAGTAATATCTTCATTTTGTCAATTTGTCATTCGGTTGGTTTTCTGTAAAGTTAAAAATTCTATGGTGAATATTTTTGTGGTGGCTTAATTATTCTTCCATATCTGGTTTTCAGGATGTTAGAGGGTTGTATTTCGTTTTCTAATTCGTCCATGTGTTCATGTATCTCAGGTGGTTCGTCGTTAAATTCGTCCTCTGTTGTTGTCCTACTTTCACTCTGGTCTGATGATTCTGTGGTATCTGAATTAATTATTCTTAATTGGGTTGCTTTATTCTTTTTCTCGATCGGTAAACTCTGTTGTATGAATTGAAGTATTGCTTTATATTCTTTATATTTTATTGGGTTTTCTGGAATCTGTTTTCCGATAATTAATAATGTTGCCATTATGCTAGGATAATTAGTCTGTTCTTCCTTCCTTCTTAGGTTCAAGTATAATAATAGTGCTGCTGATTGTTTTCCAGTTATTAGTATGTTCCGGCTTTGGTAGTTTTTTGTCATTCCGGACATTTCCATATCTTCCGGAATCTTCATTATATTTTCAATTCTGTAGACTTTTACTATTATTCCTTCTCTCAATGTACTCCAATATGTGTGATGATCTTGTTTTAATGTTGGTAACCAAAATGGATAATCTTTGAGTTCCCCTGCTAAATATATTTTTGTAATATTTTCTGTATTAAGGGTATTTATGAAGCTTTCTTTTCCGTCTTTGAAGTCTGGTATGTAAGTAAATTTATTTTTGTTATGTGATAATTCAATATTTCTTGCCCTTCGATCTTTTTTGTAATTTATCATTGGTGTAGAAGTAATTTCTTTCCAAATTTTCTTATAGTCATCGATTTCGGTTGTAAATTCGTTGAGATTGAAAGTTATTACATGATCTTCGTCTGTGGATTCATTTTGGTAAATTTTCTTTAATTTTAATCTGTCAACATGTACATTCTGTCTTTTGTAGCTTTCTGTACATTCAACTTGATATGTAAGGTCAGACAGTTTTTCAATGATTTTAAATTCTCCAATATATTTTCTTACTAACTTCTTTGCTAATCCAATTTTTGCTATTGGTGTGTATAGTTTTACTATATCTCCGATTTGGTATTCTACATGTCTTCTATGGTTATCTGTATGATTCTTATATGTTGCTTGTTTTTCTATTATTGTTTCTTTAATATTTTCTCTCAGATTTGCACAATTTTTTATTTGTTCTTCTCGGGATTCTTGATTCACTTCAATTATTGGTAGATCATAAGGTAGTATCGGTTTTCGTCCGTATGTCAATTCAAATGGGGTTTGTTTTGTTGATGATTGAATCGTGGTGTTGTATGCGAATGTTACTTGTGCTAAATGTTCGTCCCAATTACTGTGATCTTCATTTGTTACATACTTACTAATCATATTTTCCAATGTTTGGTTGAATCGTTCGCTTAATCCGTTCCCTTGTGAATGATATGGAGTAGTGAATTTTCTTTTTACTCCGTACAAATCTGTATGAGTCTTAAGTAATTTTGATACGTAATTTGTTCCATTATCACTTAATAGATATCTTGGACTTCCATGTCTGCAAAATACTTCTTCTAAAAATTTTACTATTGTTTCAGCTTTCTGATTCGGTATTGCTTTAGTCTCTGCCCATTTGGTGAATAAACAAATTACATTTACTATGTATGAATTTCCTTTCTTGGTTGTAGGTAAAGGTCCTATTACGTCGGTGGCTAGGTATTCGAATGGTGATGTTGGTTGGATTGGTTGTAATAATCCTTGTTTTGCTTTGTATGTACGGTTCCTTTGTTGGCAAATATCACATGAACTCACATATTCGTGAATATCGTTCCTTAATGTTTTCCAATAATACTTTGAATAGAGTTTTTCATAACATCTTGCATATCCTAAATGTCCTGAACATGGTACTGCGTGAACATCGTGCATTAAGGTGGATCTCCACACTCTTGGAATTACTGGTCGTCTGTTTCCTAATTTGATATTGTACAAAACGTCTTCTTTTATTTTGAATTTTGAAAGAGTTATTTTGTTCTTTTCATCTAATTTTCTCAGAATTTCTTTACATTCTTTGTCTGAACGTTGTAAGACTGGTAATAGTTCAATGTCAATTGTAATTGCCAGACTTGGGATTTCCATAGTTCTTTTAATTTCCTCAAAGTTCTGTTCTCCTTGTATTGGTAATCTTGATAATCCGTCTGGAACACTGTGTTTAATTCCTGGTTTGTAAATTAATTCATAATCATGTTGTCGAAGTAATAATGCCCATCTAATTGTACGTCCGGATCCTTCATTTTTAGCAAACTTAATTCCACATAGTGGTTGATGGTCTGTTATTATTTTGAAATGTCGTGAATACAGATAAGGATGGAATGTTTTAATTGCATCTACGATTGCTAAAAATTCTTTTTCCGTTGTGCTATATCTTGTTTCTGCATCATGTAACATTCTAGAGTGATACGCTACTGGTCTTTCACTTCCATCATCCATAAGGTGCATTAACGCTGCTCCAATTGCAAAAGCACTCGCATCTGTGTGAAGATGAATTGGTTTATTTGGATCGTAATGTATTAAACAAGGTGGTGTTGTTACACTCTGTTTTAATTTTTCAAAGGCTGTTTCTTGTTCTTCTTCCCAGATAAATGGTTGGTTAGTCTTTTGAAGTTTTGTTAATGGTTGGGTGATTTTTGAATATTGGTGGATGTATCTTCTCCAGAATCCTACTATTCCAAGAAATCTTCTAACTTCATCGGCATTGACTGGTGTTGGTATTTCAGTTATAGCCTGTATTTTCTTTGGATCTGGTGTTACAGGGTTACGCCAGCTGATTGCGGACAGTTAGCTATCCCTATATCTCGCACAGTTTGTGTCCGAGCATTTTGGGATTTTTTGTGGTGTATCCTTAGACAGTTTCGGACAGTTGAGAATTTTTGCCAATTTTTTGCATTCAGTCATGCGGGTGAAATAATTCGCGGAAGTTGAAACACTAGTGCAGAA
>JAQGCB010001754.1:0-13364 GCA_034698835.1 Protaphorura tricampata
TATCTCAGGGGAACCAGATGAATTGAAAGTCGAGGAAAATAAATCCTCCACAGTGTTCATGTTTGTTTCTTGTAAGAAACCTGAGTAAAAATCTAATCATTATTATTTATGAGTTCCGTTTGGTGATAACGTCTTGCCGAAATTATAAATAAGACACACATTCATTGTACGAATAAATTGTAAAGTTAAAACATATTATTATTTGATTTAAAGATTTTGAATGGACAGACTATATAGGACTTTTCAAAATGAACTGATCCAAGTCTGTTCCCACGTCGCGTCGGATGGATTTTATTTTCCAGTATTTTAAGTCTTCACTAATTGAGAGATTTCATTTTGATTCTGTTCATATTTCTCACATACCTAAGCATATTATAATTAATTATGCAATATAATAAACTTCGAGGGGGGGGGGGTAATGCTAGTCTTACAGTTTAGGGTTTTCATTCAATGCTCGTTTTAGGTTCGTCTTAACTGATTATTTTTTTTTCTTCGTAAAAATTCATGTATGTACCACTTTGGTAAAAACGAAAGTGTGGTCAATTACTAAATTACAATTACAGAGAGTTTGAGATGAAATTAATTGCAATTATTACATTTACGTAATTGTTAATTAGTTACAAATATAGTCATCAACTATGATCAGTTTAATAAAGATGGAACGTTACCAAAGAAAAGTACTGGAATTTCACATTACTAATTGCATTTCTTTTTTGCACTTCTCTCATAGCCCCGTGAGTGTCCGTGCTTTTGCTTTCCCCAGAAATTCTGCCTTGTCTCAGATTGTCACATTCACAATTCAAACGGACCAGGCGGAAAGGAATTTGGAAAGTGAATTATTATTTTGGAATTTGGACCGGGTTTTAATTCTTAACAATACAAATACAAAACACAATCACTGAAGACTCAAACATTCACAATATTTTGATTTGCAAGATGAAGAGAGTGACGAGGTCACGGTCTAAAGTTGATGGTGTGAAATTACAAGGGCAATTGTCATTTAAGAAGGGAGGGAAGATTGATTCGGGTGACAGTGACGACAAGGTTGAACCTAAAAAACTGATTAATGGAAAACAACACAATGACAACCCGTCCACGTCCACGTCCAAGTCGACTTCCTCCAAATGTGTTGCGAAGAATGGACAAAATAATCAGAATGAGGGCGAAGGGGTGGAGGAACATTTGGTCACAAAACAATTCAACCTTGTCAAACACATTTTTGAGTATTTACCCATTGGGGACTTGACCCAAGCGGGTGAGTGAGGAAATTATGCAATGCCCATTGCCCATTGTAAAATTATCAAATTGAATTCTGATAATTGAATTAATTTTAATTTTCCTCCATAGCCCAAGTGTCCATCCTATGGTCAGACGTTGGTCGTGTGGTTCGAAGACAAAGACTCAATCATCCATACAACATGATTTACCATGGACCATTTCCACTGGCCAATCTAACGACGACCAAAGAACTCGTGGACCATTTCAATAAAATAGTTAGAATTGCACACCCTCCGATAATAGGTCATTACTATGGAAGGGATGCTCCTCTAATCAGAAAAGTAAATTTGAATGACCCTAAATACTGGAACACCTCAACAGCCCTAAAATATGAAGATGAGTTTGAACCATCTGTTTGGAATTCTTTTCAAACTTATTCGGAACCCCAGGTTGTTTTGTGTATGGGTACTACCACTGCAGGTAGAAGACACGGAATGAGCTCTTACATGATAGCCAGAGGTAAAAGTTCAAGTCCAATTAATCCACAGATTTTAATTCAAATCAGAAATCCCATTTTACTTAAATATATTTTTAAAAAGTACTGATTTTTTTTTATAATTTTGATTCCAGTTGAACATCAAAAGGCTGCCCTTGGAGAGGATCACCCAATGTCATACCCCGAAGCATTGTTTGGTCGAATGGGAAAAGTCGTTCCATGCATTGGACTCCTTGGGAATGGACTATTGACTACATTACCAGACAATTCAGGAACAATTGAGTTAGAAGAACCCAGGTTACCAATGATGGCTTCCTTGGCTATTCCAAAGTTTCCTGGGTTAAGAGTCAAAATGATTATGATTGACCATGCTAAAATCAAAAAATATAAACCAAAGGTCAAGGAAGTAAAGTTTAATAAATGTATTTCATTTTCAACTATTTAAAATTATTACAAAATTAATGCAACTAATACTGACAATAATTAATAATTCTGATTAGGGGTCTGTGAATAAGGATACGTGCAAAGGGATTCTAAACATTTCTGATGAGGACAATGTCAAAGGAATTGTACTGTTTGAGTCAAGGCCTGACGTACGGAACCACGGACTTCCAATTCTTGCCCGTGCTGTTAATGAATACCTCAAGTAAGTACACGACTGTACTGTGTCTTTATTGACAATTTATTGTAATTCTAATTGGACTTTTCTGGAGCACACCTCAAGGACAACTTTTCCGTTCTGCTTCTTGGGTGCATGCAATTATCCAAGAAATATGATATTTTTGTTTTGGAATTCTTTCTAAACCTCATCGTTAAATTCCTACGTAAACGTTTGACCAACTTTTACATTTTTTTTGTCCATACTTTTTAGGATAAATCCAGGGGTTGGAGTTGGAGTTGGAGGCGGAATAATAAGTGAGTGTTACACAAGCACAATGCGTTCAAGATCAGCGATCTACGGATGTGGTCTTGTGTTTTGCTGTGAGGATAATATTCAAGTGGGCGTGGCTGTCATGAAAGACCCTGGAATGACAAGTGGAAATCAAAAACAGGTTTTGAAGGTAACTCGCATTTCAAAATACTCGTATTTAATTCTTTTTTTTTTCAATTTATGAATGTTGTGAATACTATGTTATGTAATAATGTTATGTAATTTTTAATTACAGTTAAAGAGGCAGGAATGGACACGAATGCAGTTTGTAGTTTTGCTCTGATGTTTGCGTCCAGGGATCGAGGTTTGAAGATGCATAAACACGATGATGCTGAGACCTCAATGTTTCGAAGGCACTATCCAAATACTCCAATCATTGGTGTTTTCGCAGAGAGTGAGTGGAGTCATGAATACATTCCAGGCCAAGAAAGTGTCTCAGGGGAATCGGACAAATTGATGGTAGAGGAAAATAAAGGCTCAACAGTGTTCATGTTTGTTTCATGTAAGAAACCTGAGTAAAAATCTAATCATTATTATTTATGAGTAAATCAGAGTTCCGTTTGGTGATAATGTCTTGCCGAAATTATAAATAAGACACACATTCATTGTACGCATAAATAATTCTAAAATAAAAAATTATTATTAATTTAAAGATTTTCACTGGTTTTTATTTGTGGGTCATCCGTGCGTGGGTTTGAGCAGAACTGCAGAACAGACAAATTCACTTTTCAAAATGAACTGACCCAAGTCTGTTCCCAAGTCGAATGGATTTTGTTATTGTTTTCCACTATTTTGGTTGACTTTGTTCGTCTATGATTAAGAAGCCGTCCTGCGGACGAATTCACTTTCACTCCGATTTCTCTTGGATTCTGTTCCTGTGTACTTTTCCAGTATTATATTTTTCCATGGGGTTGGGTAATCCAAATCCATCAAGACTCGTTTCACACGTCTGCGGTGGCCATTCACCATTCGTTTCACTTTCACACGTCTTTGTCTTTGTTTCCCTCCATGTTTGAAAACTCCAAGAAATTCCTTCTGCCATAAATAATCAGAATCCTCTTCGTCCGTCACATCTTCTGACTCAGAGTCACTCTGAAGGTCCAAGGTCAAGGTCATCATTCAGCGTAGGATTATTGTAGAGTGGGTCTTCTTCACGCGAACCAGCGGTATTATAAATTAAAAATGGATAGAAAGGTGAACTTTCTCTGATGGAGGGAGAAAGAATTATTAATTTATATAAAGAACCAAAGGAATACAAAAAAATTACCAAAGAAACAAAGATCCAAGTTGACACTATGCGCAGTGTTGTGGAAAAATGGAAATTGACGGGCATTGTGAAGAATCGTACCAGTTCAGGAAGAAAACAGCGGACATTTAATCGAACAGGCCGACTAATTGTTGAGAAAGTAATTAAAAATAGTCACATATCCGCATCAAAAATTGTTGCTGAACTCAATGTCGAGCTAATAGTACCCATCAGCAATTAAAAAGTTCAAAATCACAAGAAAAAACAAGGGTTCATTGGCCGAATTGCATGGAACTAGCCCTACATCTAAAAACGTAGCAAAGTGAAGGGATGAGCATGAGCTCGAAAACACGTTTGAACACGTTTTGTGGCAAATTCAGGACTGGAATAAGGTCAATAGGTCCGAAAGGAGTGAATGTGATCAATTTGGGTCGGATTGAGTGGTCAGGGTTTCGAAAAAATCCCACAAAGGGATGAACGCATTGTGTCTGCGGCCAACGTTTTTAGATGTAGGGCTTGTTCCATGCAACTCGGTCATTGAATCCTACTTTTTTCCCGCGATTTCGAGCTATTTATTTGCTAATGGATACTGCTAGCTCGATATTTAGTTCGGCAGCAATTTTTGGTGCCGGTATGTCCATATTTTTAATTATCTTCTGTTCAATCTGCCAGTATATTCGATTAAAAATCTTCCGTTCTCTTCCTGAACGTGTATGATTCAACACAATGGTGGTCAATTTCCATTTTTTTCACAATGCTGCTTATAGTGTCAACATGGATCTTTGTTTTTTTGGCGATATATTTGTACCCCATTGGTTTTTGATGTAAAATAATAATGCTTTCTCTGTCCATCAGAGAAAGCTCCCGTTTCTTTGCCATTATAAGTTTTAATTTCCCAGTACAATTTTTTAATTAAACCAAAGTAAGCCTAATCATACTCATCGATGTTGTGTCTGTTCGGAAAAAAATACCGTCCGATGAAATTGACCACGGTAAGGTTCCAAGGATTTTGTAAAGTAATAGGGTGGCAATACTTTTTTTGCGTTCTTTTCCTATTTTCAGGTGGTTTCCATTTTTTCTGGGGGTGATGCGAGATGAGATTAACAATTTTCACCACAAATTATTATTCCCCATTAATTTCACTACAAAATATATTTTTTCCATAACTCTTGTCATCGCCGTTGCAGAATTATAATCGTTCAACTGAAAGTAGTACCAAGGGCGGCAATATATATTTTATACACTGTATATACATCCATCAAATTAAAAATGGACCGTTGAGTGTGTCTTCATTTACCATTTTTATTTTGGTCGTACATATACGTATGTATAGCAGAGCACTTGTGTATGATGGTTTTCTTGACTAAATTTTACATCCGCATTTACTTTAGAGACTCTTTATAATTTAATTTATACTCACTATTTCCTGACTGACCCCTGTGATCTTTCTTCAGATAACCAAGGAATAATCCTGGATCTAATTCAAACACGATGGAGAGACGAAGTCCAAGACAAAGAAAGCATTCATCATCATCATTATCCTCAACTCCACCAGCTCGTGCCAATTATTATGCTGGAGCAAGGTTTGAAACTACGCCAACATTGTCATCCTTGCCTGCTCCACCGGTACGCTGGACAATGTCTTCACCGCTCTTTCGGTCACAATCGACCCCGTCCTCACCAATCACCACCAACATGATGGGGACAGAGCGAAGACCAGCCATGACGACCCCAGTGACGCCAACTGTCTTCAAGTCAGCATCATTCCCGGGAGACTCATCACTCATGAGTTTGTTCCGGGTCAGGGAGTCCAGCGAACAGAAGGTGGAGGTCAAGGTGACCACTTTAAAACCCGAACCAGTTAAA
The DNA here is from genome assembly GCA_034698835.1 of Protaphorura tricampata. Lineage (NCBI taxonomy): Eukaryota > Metazoa > Arthropoda > Collembola > Poduromorpha > Onychiuridae > Protaphorura > Protaphorura tricampata. Next base: position 5,758 of record JAQGCB010001754.1, read on the forward strand.
GTTGAGGAGAAAGTTGATCTCATTCAGATGCTTCTCCAGGCATCGCCAAAGAGAGTGGAGCAGCAACTAAAGGTACAAGAGAAGAAACCGGAATTGACCCCGGTCAAATTGATTCCAAGGGCAATCGCCACACCTTGTCATTTACAATTCAACAATGGTCAAGAGTACAAAAATATTTCAGAGCATCTCAAGTCTCTGTTGAAAGTCTCTGCCTAATGAATGCACAAAAAATACTCCACTACTACTGAAACCTGCCTGCTGACCATTTTACCCAAAAAAAACTGATTACTGAATACTGATATAATTATGTTGACCTTTAAGGGAACGGAAGCTGCGAGTGTGTTTGTGTGCGCGTGCGTGCGTGGAAACAAGCTCCTATTTTTGTTACGATTAATAGGTGCCTCGAATCGTCGTCGCTCACATGACATGACCTTTAAAAACTTACCGTTAACCATTTTTACTTGGAACTCTGCTACAAGAAAAACTTTACATTTACATTTCTTAAACTCTCTTGAAATAAAGACTCTTGAAATATTCTTTTGTTAATCACCGTTCTAACTGAACTCTAAAAATATTCAGAAGAAATTCAATTCAATCAAATTCGGCTCATCTGATGACACCCCCGGTGAACTTTCAAAATTTGATCAAAACCAACTTTAATTTTACGATTCGACGATCTAATTAATTAATTTTAGTGAGTGAGACTGACGTTAAGAATTTACCTGATGTTCAAAATTTACCAGCTAAGCTAAATTACTAATCTTAAGACGGATGGTACGAACGAGGCCCGTGGGACCGTAAAATTTGACCACTGAATTGGTTTAGGAAAACTGCAGAGTGATTTTTTAGTGTGTTTTACTTACGAAGGTGCTGGCGGCAATCAGACTGAACTCTAAAAATCGAAAAATCCAACTTAAATCTGATGAGGCATTTATGGACGGACTTTAGACAAAAATGGCAGATATTCAAACATAGTACAAGTTAGTTACAACAGCCAACAACAGTATTTGAAGAAATAATAATGCAAAAAAAAGAAGAGAAAAACGAACCACCGCTTTGGAGAACCTGTCAAAATCTCAAAGATGTTCAACTGTCCACCACTCATCTCATCATTTTTAGTTCATCAGTATGTCTCATCAAAATCAACTTTGCTGCCAATGTTTTTGTTTGTAAGAGGTCGTACGTACGAGAATAGTTAAGATATTTGTTTCATTTTAAAAATCGTCCATGAGAAGAAAGATGATGAAGAAAGAAACTCAGTCAAGTTCCGTGCAACAAAGTTTCTCCCAAGACATTACGTTTGGGGATCTCAAGAAAGAAGTTTGGAAACAGTGACTATCATAAACTCCATTGTCATTTTTTAGATTTTATGACGATATATTCTAATAGTAATACGATTTAGTTTGTTAAGTATATTTAAAAATTGATCGTCCGTTCGAATCGAAAAAAGGGGTGAGCGGCTGAATTATATTGTTGTCGTTTAAACATTATTGTGATCATGTCGGTCAATATGTTGTGATCCCGTAATAATAATTGTATGAAGATTAAGATTTGCCTCGTCACCGACGACACCGTCGATGTCTTGGCAAATAGGCGTCGAAACTTACACATTTTAAACGAAGAATGAAAAAAATCAGCCAGGAGTCCTCTACATTACAAGGCGAATATGAAATGAAATAAGAGACAAGAAGTGTAAAACCAAATAATCATACGCTACAATTAGTTTTTAAGATTTAATTAATTCTTAGACATAAGTTTAAGTGAGGGAACAAAAAGATAGACGTTGCAATTTATCAGTGAAACTACTTACTTTCTAGTCCCGTACTTCTCGTTATATTTTTTAAGATTTTGAGTCGTTGTCTCGTGAATAATAACACGAAACACGACATGACCGAGCAACTTAAAATGTTGCTTTGTTGTTTGAAGACTTTAAAGACAAAATTAATTCAAATTAAGGAATGAGAAAACGACACGACTGACTGATACACAAATCAAATTGTCGTTGAAAAATTGGAAAATATTTGAACTTCTGTTTTAAAGAAAAACATTTTATGTTTTAAAGATTCCCATCGTTTGAGTCATGACGAGAAAGTAATGGTTGATACTGTGATACGATAATACATTATTATGGTAGACTTTAATATTTAATTAATTAATTAAGGGTGATTAGTTAAGTCAACCTACCTACAAAACCTACCTCAAATATCTGGATGCGGTCTTCTGTATTCCAGGTAGGACAAGGGCGGCACATGATAGGAGGTGTAAATTGAAAGGTCATTAATTTTAGATAAGTCCGAAACAGTCACCTCAGCACTTTCCTGTGAATCGTCAGATTCCAGGGGGTAACGGAGGACTGTTGATGACAGACTTCATGATGGGAAAGATTTCATAATTATAGAATTTAAAATCAATCTGATAATCATTGTTCGTTCGTGTAATTTTAGATAGAGTGGTATAAATATTACATTTTCCGGTCCATATTTTCCACTCATCAATTCAACTATTTTGTTTCAGATTTTTAATCTCAGATTCAATTTTTAATTACAATCTGGTTTTCATCAGCTCAATTTCAAAATCAATTTTTGTTTGATATTAATGCGTAAGTTTCAGTACCTGAAAATTAGAGATTTTTAAACATTTTTTGTGATTATGTTATGTTTCCTTCCATCCAAAGTCAAAATGTGGTTAAGTTGAAATTATGCTTTAAATTAGGACTGGAATAGTTAGGGATTACAATAATTGGAATATGAAGGATTTCCGCCCTTTCGAACGCCATATTAATTATAATGCTCTAATGCTTTAGGATTATTTAAGTCTGTACAACTGTAATTTTAAGATTTGGCACACTATGCAATATTGAGTGGTGATTTGAAATTGGAGAAGGTATTCAAAAATGACTAATTTAATTGATTGTTAATTGGTATTAATCAGAGACCGTTGTAGCCAGTAAACGAAATCAACGTAGATGTAAGTTTAATTATAATTAGTAATTATGTTCTTAACATAGGCAGCCGGATAGATTTTACCAGTGCAGTGTCGATGGATGTAGTACTCCAAGCAGGGAAATATATTGCCATTTTACCAAAGTCAATTTAAAGTAAAGTAAAGTTTGTTAAGAGTTTTTTGGCCATGAAACGAACGGGAACATGTAAGCAAATGGAAAAAATCAACTTAAATGTTGTTTCAAATTAAGAATTTTAAAAAAGGGCAAAAAATGAAAAGCCATAAGACTGACGCAAAAACGGAGTAAGAAACTTTCTCTTCTTCAAATATAAATTGAAATGAGAAAAGTAGTATTATTACGCGAGCGTAGATAATGGAATGTTAATGGAAAAGAAAATTACATTTTCCGGGGTGTTTTTTTGGAGAAAAAATGTTTTTGAAAAAGGATTCTTATTCCAAAGTATTGAATCAATACTTCTTAAAAAAGTACAAAGTATTTCCCTGCTCAAAAGTCTTTTTAGTCTTTCATGTTGTTGGTCCGTGTCCGTATGGTTTAAGAAAGAGGAACGAAAGGGCGCGTCGCGCTGGTGGTCCAATATAAAACTAAAATGTTTTCGTAAAGGCGTGACGAACGGTGTTGTTCGCATTGCATTATTCATAATTATGCATTTGTGGTTAATGTAGTACAAAGATACCGGAAATCTCAGTTTACGAACTCATAGGTTGTTTCTTTTTTTTGAGAATTGTTGTGAAAAATTGAAACTCTTGATGAAAGTGTGATGTTTACAAATTAAAATAAGTCTCAGGCCTAGAAATGTATTACGCAAGACGCAACTTACATTGCATTAACAATTTTTGTTACCTGCTTTATAGTAGTTTAATTTAATTTAGCATTTATGGAAAAAACTAGTTTTACAAACTGCTGTTCGACAGAAATAAATATTAACAAAAACATTCAAAAAATAGTTCCATTAATTTTAAGTTTAATTTTAAGTCACCAAAACTTCGTATCATGTAATTTATGAGGAATCAGCCGCTTTTATCAATTGGATATCAAAATCAACATTAACTTGTATATTATTTTTAATTGGAGTTTTAAATTAAGGTAAATTGATATTGAAATTATACAACGCACCTTAGTCTTCAATTGTTAGCTTTAAAGAAAAAAGGCAGATATTTTTGCCTATCTTATCTGTTTGACAACTCAACAATACAACAATACGACATATCAGTGAGACATCGTGGGATGTGTACTAACTACTATTAATTCAAAAATAATTATTCAGTAATATTTATGATGTGCGTACGTCCTCAATTAGTAATTAAGTTTAACCTATAAAAGTACAACTTACCACGGCGTTATCGATTATGCCTGTACTCTACTGTCGTCGTAGGTTCGTGTTTTCCTACGATATCTTCATTTAATTATTAATTAGTCCGGTTTAGTTTCCGGTACAGTACAATGTTACCTTATTGTTTAAATTTTAGCGTACACATGTATTCTTCACAAAATTCTTCCTACCTAATTCCCAAAATTCCAGACAAACCTTTTCCTAAAGATTTCCTTTTCTTCAAAAGTACAAAACACGAGATTCGATCCTTTTTCCACAATTTGAAACTCTGATTCGGCCTTCTAACCCTTCAAAATCCTAAATTCTCTCCGGTTCTCCGTAAGGGGAACCAGGGTCCTTCGGGACCCACCAAATTCTCCAAAAAGCAAAACTCGCTTAACGCGAATAAATGTCTTTAAATACTAAGACGAAGATTTTCGACGAAAGAAGACTCCATCCTGCCGTTTTTGTAACCGAATGGATTTGATTGGAAATGGATAACGAGAAGCGGAGACGATGATTGAAGATGTGATGACTTTTTCTGTCGCATTTCAATTGACCGTTCCACTGATTCGACCACTACTGGCTGCCCTAGACGATAGACCATGAGTTGGGCATCACATTGACCGATCCACATTCCCTGCCATTCAGCAGGTAAAGATTAAATAGTCTTATGGATGAGGTTCAAAATTACTAATATCCAAACAGATTATGTGAATGTGAAAGAATTTGAGATTATAAAAAGAGTACAACAACGTGAAGAAGTTGACTTGCCGATTCATATTTATTATGTCTTCATTATTTTAAAGGTTTACTTCCATAGAATTGTTCATTATAATATGCGGATAATCTTAACAAAATAACAGTTGCGTTTAACGGTAGCAAAAGTTAGTTAACTATTCACTCCTTGTAGCGGTAGTCAGTAACAAATCAATCAGCTCATGAAAAACTGAGACGTAAAACAAATCTGTCCCAATGTTGACCATGGCTTCTTTAGAATTCCTTGCATATCCTTGCAAAAGTTCTTTGGTTCGTCCCATTGCCTCACTTTTCCTGATTTCCTGTCGAACCTACAAATAACACAAGAGAAATACATTAGAATTCTATCAGTGGTTATATTTACGTCCAATACAGCATTTACGAAGTTGCGGAAAGCGATTAGTCTCTCCGGTCTTGTGGTACTCACAAAAATACACAAGGATTAGTGGTTTCACAAGGATAAAATTTTATGTATAAATTTACCACATTTAGTTCTACGTCCTCTGTCAAATTGGGGTCAGTTGGTTGAGATTTAGGTTGAGCATGTTTTGCCCTAAAGTAGTCAAACACGGCTGGATTTTTCTCCTGAAATAGAATGGCGGGTAGAGAGGTGAAAAGGAACGGTGAGAGCATTGTGTGTTCCTTTCCCTCAAAATCATTCAATTCGTACAAAGTTTTCAAGAAAAGGTTAAGATTTGGAACCAGACTTCTCATTTTTTGATTAAAATGTGTATCTTGATCCAAATGGTTCGGACATACTGTGAGGACAGCATATAATCCACCAGTAAAATATCCAGGTGCTATGATATTGTAATCTTCCCAGTCTCTATAAGTTAATTTTGGCGATGGAATGAATGGGTACCAAATCTTAGGGTCAATGAGATTAGAGCTGAAGGGTGCTGACGTGAATTCTTCTATTCCATTTGTAATTGCAAGGATCACTGCACTACTCTTAGCTTGTTCAGCAAAGAAAATTGTTCTTATGGCAAAGTAATCACCGACAAGGACAGCGTATTTATTCCCCATATTGAATTGAACCAATGTTTTGGAGGATTTCATGTCCGCTGGAATGTTGACAACTGTTTGGTGAACGTCCGATGAAAACATTCCACAGTCTGCCGCATTTGAAATTGTGTTCAAACGTTGTTCAAAACGAAGGAAGTCATCACGATTCATATCCCTTGTTACTCCGAGGCTTCGTCCGAAAATCGTAACCCAGTCATGATAACTCACTTGTGTTGGTCCACTCTTTTCAAGTTTTCTGACTTCTCTGAAATATAAAATCAAGGCAGATTTTGAAGATTTCAAAAGCATTGTCTGTCGGAGGAATTACACCCTCACCATGTATATAAGGGGACATGAGTAAAATTTTTGTCTCACAGGTACAGGCTTGTTTTCCAATGCACGTGTGTTAGAAAAAATACCATGATATCATCGAAAAAGCAAAAAAAATCCCAGACCTTTCAATAATGAATCGCACAGGATGAGCTGATTGTAGTATGAGTTGAGTTTTATCAGCAATGTCCAAACCGCCTGATCCACCAGCAGCAAAATTCGTGTTATCGGACTCTGATGACAAACTTTCACTTCCAGCACTATCAGTAGTACTACTGCTGGCAGTACTGGCTCTCCCAATCAAGGATTCAATGTGTGGGTGAACTGGTTTGAGTCCATCTCGCTCCCTCACTTTGTCCAGTAATGACTGTATTTGAACATGAGATGAATACTTTCGACGACAATATTTCTTACTCCCAGATATGTTTTCTGGTAGACTTTTCTGAAAAATACTCACGACAGCGGTCACGAAACCCCGCATTTTAATTTAATCCCGGAAATTTTGGAATGCTTTTCCTTCGTAAATATTCTACAAGGGTTTTAGAGTAAATAAAATAAAGTGAACAAATATTTTGACACTGCAATTCTGACTAGCTGGTAGTGGGTACTGGTCTGGACTTAACTTAAGAATGGAATGAGACGATCGTATAGCCAAAGAGATTACAGAATGTAGAAAATATGCGTGCAGGAAACATGTGTAAAATTGGCATAAGATTGAACGCGTACATAAATTCATGAGCTACGGACCGGACCGTTCATTGACATGACACTATTTATTCTTCTTCGACTTCCTTTGCTAAATATAAAATCCTCGTCTTCTTTTGACTTTACGACTTTACGAGACGACGATTAGGTGGACTGAATACTGAATGCAAAAAAATAGCCTGAGGATAGAAATGAGGAGGACATGTAGATAATAAAATAGGTATGCCATACGAGCAAGATAAGTCGAAGTTTAACAAGGAAACCATTTATAGTGTCAAGCGAAACGCGCATAAGGTTTGTTGGTATTCCGTTCCACTATGACTATGAGTATGACCTTGTGGGCTCTCAAAGGGTCTGGTCAGGCTCGGGTGGTATTGTTGGAAGTATCGTGGTAGTCGAAATTTCAGATGCGAATGAGGCTAATAGGTGGAATATCTGCTCTAATCTGATCGAAATTCTTATTGCGAAAGACTGAAAGTCTGAGCTATATATTTGTCTACCTGTATACGTGGGTATGTGAGGGAGCACTCTAGC
>JAQGCB010001755.1:0-13362 GCA_034698835.1 Protaphorura tricampata
ACCAAGAATTTCACAAATGATTGATTTAACTAAAAAAAGAAGAAAATTTTTGTTAATTTTTAGGAATGTTTAAATCATTTCGGAAAATGAGCCCGAAATTATTTAATTTACAGTACTCTAATATTCGCGACCAGAAAACACGTGTGAGAATCATGAACATCTCGACTATGAATTTTACAGGCAAAATTGTTTCCTTGTTATCTAACTAACCAAACACACAACACACTAGTACTTTTTTCGAAGGATCAATCCCTTATGAAGTTCAAACATGATATATCGTTCCAAGGATCTTTCAAGAATTCTGATGTCATTCTGTTAGAATTTAAATGTTTTATGAGAAAGTTAAGATGTCAAACTCCTGACGCCGTTTTTCTGAAGTACTGTGAAGAAAACAGTTTTTCTAAGGAGCCTCTAATTTCCCTTCTTTTTCAAACGTAATGTGAAGGGACGAAGTGTCGAAGTGTGTCATATATTTTCCTAAAAGAATGTATGTATATTAGAAATAATGACTACGAATTATCTGTATTGGATGTTGGGAGGTGAAAAGGAATATGTCAATCGAAGTATCGGCGTTGGCTTCTAATGATTTGAACTTTGATTTTATCCAATTTGCATCGCTGGCAAATCTCCACGTCCATATCTTTAGGATAAAATAATGATATGATTACAAGTTATCGGGCTTAGTAACTCTCCAGCTTGCAAGTATGCTTGAAATCAAGAAGTATCACTTCCCAGTCCAGTGTATTGAATCGACTGTGGCACGTTCATTTGCCGTTAATTAATTTAGTCTCTAATTATAGAATTTGCTGAACTTGTAAGATTCTTCGTTCAGGTCTATGAAGTTCACTAACTGCTGTCGCCGTCGCCGCCTACATTTGATATATAAGATTTCCACATAAATATGTTGTAATTTCCTTCCTAACATGAGAGTGAATGACCTAACGATATGCTCAGAGCAGGGTATTTATAAATACTGAGAACCAGTCGAACTTGGTAATAAAAGGTCACAAGGAACGTTCTGATTGCGAAACATGTATTCAAAGAAATGACGATGACTTTACTACAGACATGTTTTTTTAAAGAGATAATTAATTTTCTCCAAGAATATTGCCTCATGGTTTATTAGACAACGACAATAATTCCAATACATCAGTAATGAGTTTCATTAACATAAATGACATGCAATGACATGAATTGTAATTACACAGGGATCTTAATCATACAGAGTAAGTACTAACTATTATGAGAAAATTGGTGGTAGTAGAGCCAAATAAATTTTGAATTATAATGATGACATATTTCACATTGATTCTGTAAATTAAATGAAGACTTTTGTTTATTTACTATTAAACTCACTGAACAATGTTCGGTTTTTGGTATGGGTTAACTGAAGCAACTTTCAATAAAATGGGATACAGATACAAACAAATTTTATTCGGTTAAATTTTGCTGCATGTCAATTCTTTGAAAAACAAGGGTAGTTCGGCAGGTTGACATATGTACGTTTGTACTTAAGAAAAATTTACCTTGTAGTTTTATATATTTGAACATGGGATGTAGCTATGTTTCTCTTAATTTGGACTCTCGTACATTACAAAAACTTTGACGGGCACTATAAAGTTTACTTCTCTTCATGGAAAGTTAGGGATGACGACAATTATGACTAAAAAAGTTTCCAATTTAGGCTTAAACTTTCAACAAAATTTTTTGATTAAATTATGAAATAAAATTGTAATTCAACCTAACGAAACAAAAAGTAAAAGTTTGACTGCTTTCACCTCTCATCATTGTCTTTTTTCCCCCACAAAATATCATTACCTTTTGCATGCTCAAAATTAAATGCATGCGGAATAGAATACAATGAATGAAGGGAAATGACTGAGTCGTCTATTTACGATCTTTTTGCCTCAAGTCATACAATAATGAATTTACAAAATTGTGAGAATGGTTCGTTATGTAAATATCTTTCTCCACATGTATGTATTATTGTTCACGTGGAGGTTGAATGCATTCTCATGTGTGTATTTACACACTCTCTAATATCCTGTGACTCAAATGGCAGTCTTTAATATAATAAAGAATACTCACTCGTAAAAAAGACAAAGAGAAACAAGAAAACTTGTATTCAAGCGAACCTTATTGTAAAAATTGTGCAGTTCGTCCAAATACTGTATGTACAATTTTTGCTTGGAATATTCAAAAATTCACTAAATAATGAAGCCATTAGTGGCTTGGCTGCTGCTTCGCTTCCCGGATCCGCTCTGATATATTTTATTCAAGCAACTTCTTTTTACGACTCATGTCACCTCACTTTTCATCCTCATGATCGTTAACTCCTACGGTTTTTTTGAGACTCGTGTTTCATACTGCGTATTCCATCAAATCTGCTGCATTTGTATACAAGTTTTCAATCTTATGTATTTTTTTTTATATTTGTGGATTCAAATGATTTGACTCATCATTTTTAACAAACAAACAACTTTGGGTGAAGGAAACAAGAGTCGTACTTTCTGTTTGCTTTGTTATGAGAATTACCAGCCTCAGTGAAAATAACGTAGCGGATCCGTTCGTAAACTGTGGAATCATTAGTATTTCCAAAACATCGACCACAATAAAGATAACTTTCATGGTTATTTCATGGTTTCATAAGCACTGACTTTTTTTTATCCGTCAGGGGTTTTTGTTTTGTCAAACCTTTAAAAAATCGTTAATTCTCGTTAAAAATCGTAGGTGTGATGTAATGCGCTCGAATCGCTTCATCATCACACACCACCGTCCAATGTAATTTAGTTAGATTGAAGTGAACGAACGAACTGCACTATTCTTTCTTTTTTTTATGTGTTAACCGCGTGATTGAGAAGAGACTTCATCCTGGGGCTCGGAGAATGAAGTCTCTTTTAGTGTTCATAAAAGTTTCTAGTTTCTCTTCATCCATAGATAGACCGACAGCCAACCGTTCGTCATCAGAGAGAAAGTACGTAAAAGAGACAGAGACAACAAAAAATCCTTTTTGCGATTAAAATAACGTATAATCTTTTTTCATTTGACAACTCAAGAGTTCTTTGGCTGGCTGGCTGGCTATTTTCTTTTGGGGGCAAATAGTCAGTGAGCTATTCCGTGCATGCATGACTGACTGAGAGAGAAAGAGAGAGAAAAGCGTTTACAACACATTATACCTTTAGAATTGCGCAATACCTTGGGTTTAAGGGTATTTTTATCCTCCAACGTTATATTCCGCTCGTTATTGATTAGCCTTCAAAAAAGACGGGAACGGTGGTTTTTTGCCTTTTGTTTCATTTTTTCCTTCGCCAAATCCTCGTTCATCCAACTCTCCATGAAAATAGGGGTAAACCATAGTCTAAATTTAAGCAATATAGAAATGAGATGTGTATGTATAAATTATATTTTGAAGGGGAGAAATGACCTTTTAACATTTAACGTTGAAAGTAGTACGAGTAGTACGACAACATAACACAACACAGAACAACTTTACATTAATAAACATTTAAGTTGTTTTAAATCCTATCGTACGTAAAAATTGTTTGTATGTATGTTATTTCAGTTAAAGTTCCAAAAAAATCTCGCCGTTCCAGTTCCATACGGTATATACGTACGTATAAAATAAAATAAAAATTCTGGTTTTAGTTTTAGTTTACTTTGATGAGTACATTTTGTTTTTGTTTCACTTTGACTTGCTGAGAGATGAGTATGAAGATTGGAAGTTGTAAACTTGTGAAGAAGAAAGTTATAATTATGAGAATGTCGAACGGATGATGATATGATAAAACCAATACAAATTTTCTAGTCATAAATGTAATCAAATTTTCAGATCAGTACGATACTGCGTAATTAAGATACGATACGATTATACAATGAGTTTTTATGTGTATATATACCCATGAGGCAATTATTTCAACAGAATAGAATGTACAGTTTAGGTTATAGTTTTACAGGCATGGTTCCTATTTTTCACAGGTGTCTCAGTTAACATTTAGCAGGTCATTTATCTTTTTACGAAGGATGGAGTATTTTTTGCTAAATGCACTTTGACCCACCGTGCATGTACTGTGGTAAAATGGAAGGGTCTACGTACGTACGTAATGAATAAAGGACATGAAAACTCACAGGAGACAGGACAGGACAGGACGACACTAATTAATACACTAAATTAATATGTGTGTACCGTATATACATACGTTACGTACTAGTTACACATAATATGTATTTATTTTATGTTATGTTAGACGGTAATATGTTTTAAACGAGTATGTTATGTTTTTTTTCTTCTTTAATTTGGTGTTACGTTACTAGTTCCAGTACTTAATTTTTTACTAGCCCATATATATTCTAAATTCTAGGTTAATAATAATTAAGTGTTCCTTTCCCTTATACTTACAGTAATTATCTTCTTCTTTTCTTTAAATAGTAATTAATTAATAAGTTTAGTTAGTCACAAACATTTTTCATATGATATGTCTTGTTGAAGGTTACCTCTCGTCAATAATTTCAATAATGAGACCGGACCGGCACAATTCGAACTATATAATAGTTTTTTGTTTGTTTTTTTTTCTTCATTTTTCTAAACATTCAACCAAAATCCAATTATTTTTTTGTGGTGGTAAATAGACGGTGGGATGGATTGGTTGTTTGATTGGTTGTGCACTACTAGGTTCCGATTCAAATCTAAATGGTACTTTTTTTTAATCTATTGTTGTTGGGTTAATATTTTTCTCGAAATTATACATATAGGAATCACGTCCTTATGATGATAATGATAAATTCCACACAATAGCAACATTTTTTTTTCATTCGCAAAATTCAATTCATTCTGAAATAATTTTGTGAAACAATTAATTAATAGATTTTTACGTCATACGTAAGTGCGAAGGTGTCAACAGACATATGTATACCTAATAAACATCGCCAGGGTTTAGGACAAACTTATTTTTTTTTGATTCCATCTTACTATACACTTTAATTGTCACGAACATTTATGAATAGTAATCGATCATACATGTATGTAGTACGACATTGTACAACACGAGAGCACCTCTCATTTTGACACGTCTTGTTCCAACGCTCAAAAAAATTACGACTACATATTACAACTTACACTTACTACAATTTACTCTCAAAGACTCCTCATACAGTCAAACTCTTTTTTTAAAATTGTAAAACACTGATAGATCAGAAAATAGAAAATAAGCACACAAGGCCTTTTCTTAAAAAAGATAAGATGACGAAAGGTTTTTTTTTCTCTCTTGCTTCTCTCAGTTTCATTTTTGTTTCAAATGTTTTGTGGTTAGTTTAGTTTTTAGTTGGTGTGGATTTGTTATGTATGTATGTAATTTGTGATCTGGACTGCACTGAGGCAGTTTTTGCCTAGTAATTATATTGTAATCAGTCATATTTCATTTCACAATGTGTCGACGTAAAATATAAATGTTTTTTTTTAAAGAGTTTTTCTTGTACTCTTTCATCGCATGCTCATTCTACTACAATACACCTCCACCTCACACAACAAAAAACATTGCGTGGGTTTTCTTGTGTTAATTTATATTTTACAAACATTTTGTGTGTTTTCACCACTATGTATGTAAAGAAAAGGATCATTAGCATGCGACACATTAATTTAAAAAGTCAAAGTCTTCTGTATCAGGATAGGATTATTTCATGTAATGCAATTGCAATGGGAAGTTTACTTTCTTTGGCTATTGCCAAGCTACACACACAGGCAGGATTCTATATTTTTTTACACTGTACTACTTTCACTAAAAATGTCTGTAAACCAATATTTAAAAATTTCAGGACTGGCCATGTATATGTAATGTAATAAAATATGTATGTTTAATATTGAGGAACTCAAAGGAAGGAAGGAAGGTTCAAAAGTTGTACACCATTCTCGGCGTGTTTTTTCATTAGCTTAATAACACATAACCTTACTAATTTTACTATGAATTTTTAGCACCACAAGAATCCTTTGATTGAATCTTTCCAAGGATATAATTTATACTTACCTACGCATACGCTATAGTACTGTTCTCCTAATACTTAAACTATTTTTTTTACATTAGTAATAAATTACTAATGACTACATACATTTAATCTTAACCCTCCTCCGCCTTCCATTCACTTTTAAAACGGGTTAATTTTTTGTCAACAGGCGAATCACTGATTATCATTTTCATCGTACACCTCTCTTTTTTTTGAATTAGTAGTACGAGTACGTTACGTTACGTACGATTCAACCACTACTAGAGAAAAAATGTCAGTCTGCTTGATTGGATTTTTGGAGATGTTTCAATCGGTACTATTTTTAGGTAGGAAGAATACTGGTTCATATAATCAAGTTAAGACTTCGTTTTTTTACGATTAATTCTTACTTATGTTGTTACACTTATTTAATTAGATTTGTTGTTGTAGATTTTTCTTCTTAAAGGAATTTTCTTTGTAATTTACAGATAGAAACTGTTAGTAAGATACACAGTAATGTACGTGTGTAGGTCATAACTTAATATGTCAAGAACATTCTGTACTGTACTGTAGTAATACTGCTTTCACACCATTTACTTTGTTATAATGCAAACTAAAACATAAACATGACCTTTGATCAGCTCCTAATACAAATACGTAGTAAGTAGGTAGTCGTGTATCATCAGTTTTTACTTCCGTGTCAAAAACTGTCAAATCAACCACGAGATTAGTACGGATTTGTGTGTGAGTGCTTTCTTTTCTTTCTCTTTTCTGAGTGAAAACGTACTTTCTCCGAGTACATAATAAATATTACGTAGGTTGATAGCTAATGGAGATTTTCTAGAGAATTCAAGGTCTCATCTCGCGTGTGATTTGAATTGTTGTCTGACAAAGATAAAAAAACGAAAAAATAAGGAATATAGCAGAAGTTTTTCTTTTTCTCTCTTCCTTAACTAAAATGTCTACACATCAACCAAGGATCACATTTCAACCTCAGTATCTGACCATTGGGCGTAGTAGACAAAGATTAATTCAATCACGTTCCGCCCAGTGGATGAGAGATCGTAGGCTGAACTTGACAAGTTGTGTAATGTAAAAAGGGGGAAGGAAAAAAATAGGAATTCATAGGAGCAATTAGATTACAGTAGAATAGTTAGTGCAGGTTTTTTTTTATGGATTCAGGGAAGAAAAGGGAGTCGAGTACACTGACTGATTTAGTTGATTGACATCTTCGCAGTTTTCTTTGGGTTCAACGACGACCGCGAGCCCAGCGAAGAAGAGCATCGGCCAGAACGTCCAGGTGTGCCTTTGTCTATTCAAAGAGAAAAATCAAAACAATGGCTCAGAAATTGAGAAGTCTGTGAAGGACTTTCTACAGATCATCTAGTGCTAGCTTTATAATGGAGAACGTGGAAAATATCGTATCTGTATCGAATTGTGTTTTGTGAATACGAGAGTTTATATAATTTCCCGTTAGAAATTAATTCTCGATAATGGAATCTTTGTGTACATATTATTTAAAAAAAGTAGTACTAACCGTTTTGTAGAACATACAGGCCTGTCTGTCTTCATCTTCAGCATTGGGACAGTCAATAAATCCGTCACAGAGAACGTGGTCATCCACACATCTATAGCGGCCAACCGTATCGGGAGTTGGGCAAGCAAATCTCTCCATCTTATCAAAAAAAAAATACACGCTGTTAATAGACTATCGTACATGGAATAAATATTTGAGGAATTTTGATAACTGTGGAAAATTGTACGGTAAGGAGAAGGACTGTTGGACTGTTATATAAGGAGGTATGAATATAAGTAAAAAGTAATTTGAACTTACCAAGTCATCTGCGAGGGGACACTCTGAAATCAATCAAAAGAAAATCAATCAATTAGTAAATTAATATAAAGTACAAATCTTGAGAAAGTGCGTCTTACACTATATTAACATTACGTTTACCCCGTACAACTTAACCGAATAGGATTACACTTTGGTTTGGTCAAACATCATTTACATATTTTTGAAGAGAATAAGTTAGCTTTCCATTCAACATTAGAAAGGTACGGTTCACCAGTAGTTGAATTTCTAGTCGAGAAAAATCTATCTAAAACTGGCTGCTTGTCTTTTCGATTTGACATATTGACAAATAGAAGAACGAATGTACAGCGTACGCCTAGAACTAGCTGAAGTTGTGTGGTTGCTATACTAAGATCCATTCATCCCAAACTCACGTCTACATTTTTTTTTAAATTTATTTTTGCTCTGTGTATCTGTATGAGTTTGTGTGCGTGTGTGTGTGTTCGTTCACATACGTACTCATATCATGTGTGATGACAATCCGTGTGACAATTTCGTACAGATTTACGCTCTCTGAATGAGAGTTACGGTTCACCATAAAAGGTTTAATGTTGAAGGGAAGGAAAGCATTGTTGATAGCTTTCTCTGTCCATAAAACGTTTCTAAAAGTGTCTAGTCAAGCACATTTACGGAATTGATGAATGGAAATGGGGAAATGAAGAGTAAAGACTTGGAAAAGCCAAGGAGTGCATATGAAATTTTATTTGATTCTAGGCTATATGCCCAAAAGCTCCAACAAAACCAACCGAGAACCCAATAATAAACTGCCGTAAATTCAACGAGCTAGATTTATTCCCTCTTATTGTGCGATCTACCGGTTGTGAATTATTTATGAATCACGTCAGAAAATGTACTAAAAAGACGTCTGTCCTCAGATATTTTTACCTCATAACCGCGGAAAAAGGAGTTTTCAAGAAACTGACGTCCAAATACATTATAATATTTTTATTACTCGCACGTGTCAAGGTAGCTGACTACCTTTTGACTGGCTGTCCTGTAACCTGAGTCCATGTGTTGTGTGTTGTAATTTTGATATTAGTTTACTCAATAAAGTTTTAAGTTTTCATAGGATTTCCTGGTAATTTGAGATTTTTACCCTTTAATCTTCAAAATACCAAAACTCTTGTTCACAAGAGTCATCGACATCTTCAAAGTTGGTTTTATTGTTGTGAATTAAAATTAAGGAATAATAGGGAAAAGTTCTTTGAAAATTCGACACCTTTCTCAAACTTTTGACTTTCTACCTCACCAAATACATGCGTATGTGACTTCCCCACCCACATGTGCTCATATTTGGACTTTGGCAGTTCACGTACGTTAGTTTGAAAAGCATGCACAGAAAGAGAGGTTTCTGTAAAATATTTCACCAACTTTCCCTTAGCAAAGGTATTCCAATTCCTGTTAAAATCGAGAAGCAAAAAGAAATACGAGCTCTCAGGTTCCTTAACTTTATGAGGAAGATATGCAAAGAGCCCTCGAGCCTTGACACGAAATTCTTAGAAGTGAGGGTGGGTGAACCGGGTGAGGGCGGGCGGATGAAGAAATAATTGTAAACTTTATTTTAATGGATAGAAAATGTGGAATATTTCTCAATTTTCCCACGAATAATTCTTGAAAGCAATAAATCTTTGCAAAACCTTTGAATTGCTTCGCCTTCAAATAGCGGCTATTTTGATATTTGCCAAAGAAAATGTTAGAATTCCGACTGTCGAAAAAGTGACTGATGGAATGGGTCCAAAACGCCTAGTATGTCGTATGTGGACGATTTGAGAGAACATACCAAAACTTAGTTATTTGGAATATTTTTGGGGAGGTATGAATATTTGATTTTGAGGGGTTGAACGTACGCGTGGCTCGTGTAATACGTTTGTAGTTACATCCGGAAATACGTAGTTTGGTGGACTGAGTGTATTTATAACTTACGACTCAACTTTATTATGGGTTATCTTGAAGAAAATCTTAGGTTGTCAGACCAATCCCACTTTACTTTAATGCCAATAATAGCAGACCAGCCAAAACCGTCTTCAGGCTACTCCACAGCACTACACATGTGAAAATACGGAGAAAAACACATACATGTTATAACAAAGCAAGAACTTAATGACCACTTAACTAGTCACCACATGGGAAAACTGAACATGGGAAAATCGTAAAC
Organism: Protaphorura tricampata; assembly: GCA_034698835.1. Taxonomy (NCBI): domain Eukaryota; kingdom Metazoa; phylum Arthropoda; class Collembola; order Poduromorpha; family Onychiuridae; genus Protaphorura; species Protaphorura tricampata. Next base: position 9,981 of record JAQGCB010001755.1, read on the forward strand.
GAAAGAGTAATTTAGATGTAGAAATGCCAAATTATGGGGAGGAAAAAATACACAAGGAAAAAAATAATCAGTCATACGCCTATTTTAACCCATTCAAGAAAAGTCATTATGGAATATAATTGTTCTTTCGTTTTTCTGAAGGGAAAGCGACAGGTTTCATTTCATTTGGACATTTGTCCCAGTGAAAGTCATGTGTATTCCATCTGATTGAGAGTAAAGTATTGATTGAAAGACCTATTAAAATGGGTTAGAACACATTATCAGCCAGCTCAGCTGCTGCCCGTGTACTTTTTTTCAAGTAAAAGTGTAAATAACCTTGTTTTCCTTGTCAATCATAATTTTACGCTGATTGACGTGATTGCGTCAACGCTTTTAGAAAAAAAGAGAGAGAATGAAGTGGAGAGCGGAAGCGAGTGTAACGATTTTACCTGGCTAAACTTTGTCGCACTCGCGTTTTAGCCTTACTCGTGTTTTTACCGTAAGAATCGATCAAATTGGTTACTTGTTTGTTTGTTTCTTGTTTAGAGTGTTAACCCATTGCATTCATTCATACATGCCGAGATATGCTCATTGAACAATTTTAGACTTAGGACAAAGAAATATTACAAAGTTACGAGGATATACTGTTTCATCCAGAAATACCCAGCTCCACTAATGCGTCTGTGTCCCAGTAATTTAATAGAGTTTTTGATTGATTGTCCGTTCCTTTGTGAGGACTTCTATTCCCGTCTACATTGTACAAAATAACCGAAACCCGATTACTTAAACCACACCGATTTCCTCTCTATTTATTTCCCCCTTTATTCTTCTTTAGGTTGTACCTTTTGTACGTACAATGTAGAGAACATCGCATTTGCATGAAAGTGGATTTTCGTGCAAGGAATACCAATTATTTATTCCATTTTCTTTTCATACAACCATGTTTTTCAATCAAATTCATTCGACCCGGGGTCAATGACATTAATGGCAATGAATATAAATTTAATGCATATAATACATGCATTAGTAGACAAGTTCAGATGTTTGAATCACGTGGACACGGGTTTGACGTTCAGAGTAGCATGCCGCTTTTAGGCACGCCATGTATGGAAAATACATACACGCAATGCGATACAATACACAAGGTTTCGAGTATTCTTGAGACGAAAACTTGAGAATGAGAATGAGAAGAATACACAAGGTCGTGGTCGTGGACAGACAGCATGGGCAAATAAAGAGTGTGACGAAATTATTAACGTATACGTAAGTCGTAAAAGACGTGCTGACGTCAAGAGAATATTCAATTCAAGGTCGACCCGTTTCGGAAGTAAATTGCAGTGTATAAAAATAGCTCAATTTAGATTTTTAGGAACTCACTGCCTGTGATTTCTCATTGATCAACCCAAAGTGGTTCTTAACAATAGTCAGTTTCGTTTCGTTTCATACAAGACATCAAATTGATTGATTTTGTTTCGGTTTTGATTAAAAGTACATACTCAGAATCATGATAAGTTACAAATAGGACACTAAACCTCTGGAATGTTTATCGAAAACAGTTCTCAGAAACCAGCAGGTTATTCAACGTACTCTTCTGCTTAGATATTCGTATCGTGTCCAGAAAACGTTTCTTGGAAATTCCTCCTTAACCTGTTGCAGAATTTCGTAGAAAAATAATGTTGTTTGTACTTGCCCGTCTACATAAATAAATGTAACTTATAGTCTTTCGTCAATGCCTTACACTTTGTCATTAAGTCTAAATATTTGATCACCGCAGCGTACTATGCCCGTACCTACCGAATTCCTTCCACGTAATTTAGACTTAACTATTTAAAAAGTCCGAGTTCTCGGTATTCAAGACTATTATTGTTTACATATGTTTCGACATGTTGGCTTGACCCACTAACTCATACGACACTTGAAGACTTATATCAGGTTTACCGTGAACCGATTATAATATCATAACGTGGGACAATGTGAAAGAGTTCAACGGCCAACAACCCGCCAACCAAGCCGATCGTTAGTGCATACTCCTGTAGACGTATGTAAATAATGCGTTTCCGATAAATTGTAAAATCTTGTCAAACTCTAATTCTGATGCTATATGTTTTAGCAGAGTTTTCTCATTGAGATAGAATGAAGGAAAATATGAAGACAACTACAGTTCCTCGAATACATTAGACAAGTGCGTTGACACTTAACAAAAGTACACACATCTGACATTTGTCGAGTCTGTTTTGACTTCTTGTCCAGGAACTGTGTCTGAAGATTTTTGAAGTTTTCCATACAAGCTTAGGGCATGTATCTTATGTACAAATAGAAAACAGCTTTTGTTGTACAAGGAAATGTCTCTTGGGATAAATAGGAGAAAGGTAGAGCTCGGAGAAAACTTGGGTAGAATATTTAAATATTTAAACAGATCATGTGTTCCATGCATGTTTGTTAACCTTGACATTTTTTCCCTGCGTGATATTTTCACTTTTACAGTCTTCTCAGAAATAGGGACGTCAAAGAACTCAACCAAGGAAGCATAACAAATAAAGATTTTAAATTCAGGGCAAATGCCGACAGGAGCTCTATAACAGACACGAGAAAAGATGCAGGTTCCAATGCAAAAAATTACAAGTACTCACAAACTTAGCTCACACTATCTAACTATTAGTTCGTCACACATGCTTGACCAAAATAAGACAATAGCTAGGAACTGCTCCACCACTTGTCTTACTGTGATCTGATATTGACCATGCCTTTTAGACACAAAGAGGAAAAGCTTCTGGTTTCTTTCTTTTTCTTTTCACTCCTAACGAATCCATCATTCTCTAACTCTATTTGACACGATGGGAATGAGGAAAAGGATTTCTCTGCGTGACATGACCCACTCTATCAATCTTACAAAACTTTTTTCTAATTTTCTTTCCGATTTCATTCATTCTATTCATTGCTTTTGCCACCTGGAGAGATCAGACGGAGTGTTCTTCTACTTCTACTACACACAAAACGAAATGAAATGTTTTAGTGTTACAAACTTATCTGTCTTCATTTACATCTTTTACTAGCTAATCTTAATCTTATGTACAATTTAGTTAAATTTTTCTAATCAAATGCCTTAATTTACAAATATGTCATTGTCATTTGGGGTTCGCGATATTTCCATATAATTAAATTCTTGTCTCAAAAGTGGTCGCCTTGCTCAGGTGGCTATTTGAGACAGATTTTACTAAAAATACGATGGTAAAAATTGCCTGGAAATCAACATTAGCTTGAGGAAAGGTGAATATAATAAAAATCCACACTTTTTCTGACTTGGTCGCCTAAGACAGGTGGTCGTTAGCAAAATGTAATAACAAAATCGAGTGAGACTGCAGTGGAAACTGGAAATAGCAGGAAAGAATGGACTGGAGAAAAT